>JAUDYJ010000002.1:250451238-250716238 GCA_030761175.1 Masticophis lateralis | reverse complement strand
GTATGCAAAATGTACATTATTGCTACAAATATATTTCAGATATATTGGGAAGGAAAATTTAAACATTAAAAAAATTCTGCAGTTCACTTTTTGCCATTATGAGATATTTAGGACTTATTAGACAATGTGATTGAGGTGTTAAATTAGGATTGGAGAATTGCAGATTCTAATCCACTTTGAGCCACAGAATCTTACTAGATGACTTTGGACTTGGACGCAGCTTGATCTATTCACAGGAGTGTTCTTGTGGGGAAAAAGAGGCGGGAATGCCTAGAACATTTGAATGGAAGATGGACTGATAACTAAGGGAGAAATAATGAATATTGAGACAGTAGTTGTAAAGGCACAGAAGCTTTTTTGGGAGAAATGTTCTTTTAGTAAAGGAACCAATATGCATATACCATCTAAAAGCAAACTACCGGTATTTGATCATAGAGTAAGTAACCCAGTCATTACTTAAAATTCCATTGACAATGTTGAAACATCAGTACTGGAAAGTAAAGTAAAACATTGATGGTAAGTACTGTTAAACCATCAAATGAGATTAAAGTTGCATTCTCACAAAGTGTTTGGTTCTGAAGCCAGTAAAAAAAATAGTAGCTATTGTTACAATTATAGCCTTTTTTTGCTGCTCCTTGTACTGCTTCCTGTCCCCTACTTGCTTAGAAAGCATTAGTAACAAACAGTATTTTATACTGTTCAATAATGCTGTTAATATGAACAATTTAATTTGCAACTCACAAACTTTTGCTGTGCTGACATGGTTATGCTGTAAGTAATCCATGCATATCTGTGAGTTAATAAAACTGTAAAGCTTAGCAGTTCTGCTGAGCATGCTTGCAGCTAATCAAAATGCATGGAGTACCTCCTAGCCCATTGTGCCCTGGGTAGCCAGGAATTGCAATTTAAAAACAACCTTCCAAATAAATAAATTGATAGTAGAATATAAACTTAATTGCATATTGAATAAAACTGAATTTCACAAAATTAAAGCAAAGTTAGTGCACTTGTTGATGAGCTAAGCAGATCTATGAGTTAATTCCTGGATCTGGTACTACTTTCTGATTGTTTTATATCCATGGGCTCAGCAATTTATATGGTAACAAAATTTATCCAGAAAGCCAACACAGAGATGGAATTGCTTCCAATCCTGTACAATTTGTGTTGTTCTTTTGGTATGGCAGGATACTTAGGAAAATATACTTTCCCATTAAAAACAACTATTTGAATCAGATATATGTACTTGCTCATTAATAAATTGTTTAAAAAGAATCAAGGGATACTGTAGTATAGAAAAGTTTTGTTTCATAGTTCTTGAAGAAATCTATTTTAAAAGGAGAAACTAGTTCCATGGTATTTATTCAAGTGTATAGTTAAGTATAAATGAAACAGGAGGTTCTTTCATCAACCAAGACCTTAAGCTAGTTTGGAGCTCCCAAAGTTAAACCAACACATTTTTGTTTTAATCTGGAAAGCATTTTTTATCAACATTCGGTGTAGCTCTTCTCTTTTGATGATGGATTCATCATAGTCTGAATCAGTAGCTTAGGTGCCATATTTTGCAATTCTGATTTTATTTAAGAACTGTTCCTTAAAAAATGCATTTCAATTGTTTAGTCATTACATAAATAATACATGGATACCTGTTACCAGGTTAGCTAGCTAAGGAATGGTTGCAGGTGACACTAAAAGTAATTTTTCTGCAGGATCCTTACTGCCATCATCTGGGAAATCCAGGGTCAATATCAGATCAGAAAGCTTGTCCAGAATGTACATTTCTTCTTTCAAGGGAACCTATAATGTGTTTCCTCAATATGTTAAATCCCAACCATTAAGTTTTATTTTATAATGATTACGAGCCTTTCTCCTGATCGCCAGGAACGGTAGTCAGGAGCAGTGGGATTCCACTCGTAGATCAGCCTATGACCGGGTCTACGCTAATTAACATAACTCCGCCCTCCGCCCTTGTCATCCAGTGTTTCGACTCGGTCTTCAGCAAGACGGTTGTGTCTTCCTATTTCTCCTCTCTCAAACGACTTTTCTTTTTGTTCTTCTGATTTAATTTCAATTGATTTATCCTCATTCAGACATTCAAGTGGGCAAACCAAATTTAAATCTTTTTGGAACAGAGAGTGCTGCAAACTTTCTATTTTTTGGAATGAGTATGGACAGTTTTCTTCCAAGAAGAGTTGCAATGGGTTTTTTCTGCTGTTCAGTTGAATCCAGTTTTCAGAAACCACCTGAAAGAAACCTGTTGGCAAGGTTTTCCGGAAGTGGCTTGCCATTGCCCAGGACTGCCTTCTGCCACCAATAGCCTCTCACCAACCAGTTCGCTTCCATAGAGAGGGGCTCCTCAGGATGCCGTCGGCCAAACAGTGTCGACTGGCGGCCCCCAGGGGGAGAGCCTTCTCTGTGGGGGCACCTGCCACCTGGAACGAGCTCCCCTCAGAGATAAGGAGGCTTAAAGACTTACGCACCTTCCGCCGTGCCCTAAAAACGTTTTTATTCCAACAGGCTGATCTGGCCTAACTCTCCCCTTTTAAATCGGGTTTTAAAATGTTTTATATAATTGGATGTTTTAAATTTTCTTCTCTGAGCCCAAATTATTTAATTTATTTTAATAGTTTTAACTTTTGTATCTTATTGTATTTTATCTTGGCTGTTCACCACCCTGAGTCCTTTCTGGGAGTAGGGCGGTATATAAATTTGATAAAATAAAATAAAATAAAATAAATTTCCTCTAAGGCTGAGAAAAAAATGGTTAGCCCTAGAATACCCAGCTGCCTTTGTGCCTAAAGTAGAATCAGAACTCACAATCTCCCGGTTTCTAATTCGATGCTTTAAACATTATTCTAAACTTACTGTCTTCAAAAGTATATTGGACTTTTAATACTTGGCAACATGATAGATTAATAATCTACACTGATATTGGTATGAAACAATTCTTATACCAGAGGTCTTCAAACTTGGCAGCTTTAAGACTTGTGGACTTCAACTCCCAGAATTCTCCAGCCAGCATAGCTGGTTGGAGAATTCTGGGAGTTGAACTCCACAAGTCTTAAAGCTGCCAAGTTTGGGGACTCCTGACTTACACTAATGTAATTCAGAACAACCAAAATATGAATTTCGATGTCTATTTAACAGATTTATAGCACTATCAAAGTCAAAGTGACTATGAATGATGTACATCAGAAACAAAACAATAAACAAAGTCAATAACCAAACCGTGTTTAAAAAGAAGTTGCTCTTACATTTGTCTGTATGGAATTTTTAGCAACTTAAATAATTTGTCTGCTAGGTGGTACATGAATTTTATTTTTATTCTAATGGATGGATTCCTTATTTATTAGATGTACAACTAGTTATTTTCCAGGACAGTCAGAATGCATAACTTAATAATAATGTATTTGAAAATAAAGTAAGTGGTACTCTAGGGTAGCTGTAATATATGGACTTTTTAGGTCTTGAAACTTTTCAAATAGGAAAATGTTGTGTGTATTTATAATTTAACAAATTATATTTTTTGTGTGCAGCTTGGCAAAAGAAAAGGTTATGTATGAAAAAGAAGCAAAACAACAAGAAGAAAAGATTGAAAAGATGAAAGCTGAAGATGGAGATAACTATGCAATTAAAAAGCAGGTAAAGTTCATGAGTGAGTGGCTGCTTTTGGGTGGGGGAGGGAGCGAGGTATTTGTAAGACTCACTGGGAAATTGGCACAGTTGAAAATGAAGATCACATGACCACAGCAGCACTGAAGCAGCCACAGTTTTCCCAAATGTCATTTCCTCAAGTGTCATGGGTCCAAATTATGACATAATTTGAATACAGTTGTTTAACACTTGGGAGCTGCAAGTCTGCCACTAAGCAATGTGGTTCTTAAATGAAACATTACATGATCTTAACAAGCTTACGATTTCACTTCCATGATAGTCATTAACTATCCATGATAGTCATTAACAAATCACCTGCAAAACATCATATGACTCTGCTTTGCAATTTTACTTCAGGTTTCTTCATTAAATCTGGTTTTCAGAATCCAGTTCTGAAGTATATAAATGGCGATCACCTCAGCATTGTGACGCTTTGACAATCATAAGTGCAAGGACTGATCATAAAGTTACTTTTTCAGTGCTTTGTACCGTTGAACGGGTTACTAAACAGTTACTAATCTGTTAAAGACTAGCTGTAGTCCAGGTCCAGTAGCTAGTAAGTATAATTAAAAAATTATTCTTATCAACAGTGCTCCATAGGAAGGGAAAAGCAATAATGAAAATTGCTACAAGTTAGAATTTGTATATTTGGAATATATCATTGGATATTCCTTAGTGCACTCTGAATGTCACAAAAAGTGAAATATGTATGCTGCCTATATACCAACTTTATCTTGGAATCTTTTCACAACTATAAATAGTCGTGTATACTGAACCATATTTATAGTTCTAGAAATTACTGTTTCTGTTGGAATCTTCATGCTTAGTAATTTGCTAATTGATTTTCATTTCTAGCTACGTTATACAGATTTTTTTTACAGATCTTTTCAGTTCATAAATTTGAGAGCTGAAAATACTCCATTAAAAAAAGTACGGTGTTGTGGATAATTACAACATTGTCTTCTGGAGATGTATACAAGATGTTCAAATACAATATCCAAATACAAATATCCTCAAGAAGCCTTCCTTGGACCCAGCTGTATTAGCAAACTATCGTCCAGTCTCCAACCTTCACTTTGTGGCAAAGGTTGTTGAGAGTGTGGTGGCGCAGCAACTTCCCCAGTACCTGGATGAAGCTGTCTATCTGGATCCATTCCAGTCAGGCTTCAGACCGGGGTACAGCACAGAAATGACATTGGTTGCATTGGTTGATGATCTTTGGAGGGCCTGGGACAGGGGTTGTTCCTCTGTCATGGTCTTATTAGACCTCTCAGCGGCGTTTGATACCATCAACCATGGTATCATGCTGTGCCGGTTGGAGGAGTTAGGTATAGGAGGTACTGTGTTGCGGTGGTTCTCCTCTCTGACCGTACGCAGACTGTGTTGGCAGGGGGTCAGAGGTCGACCTCGAGGTGCCTTGTTTGTGGGGTGCCGCAAGGGCCGGTCCTCTCACCCCTTCGGTTCAACATTTATGTGAAGCCGCTGGGCGAAATCATCCGTGGTTTCAGGGTGAAGTTCCATCAGTACACTGATGATACTCAGCTGTACATCTCCACCCCGGACCACCCCAATGATGCACTTGACATCATATCCTGGTGTCTGGAGTCCGTGCAGATCTGGATGGGGAGAAACAGGCACAGACTCGACCCCTCCAAGACTGAGTGGCTGTGGTTCCTGGCGTCCCGGTATAGCCAGCTGATCCCATCACTGACTATTGGGGGTAAGACCTTGGCCCCCACAGAGAGGGCCCGCAACTTGGGTGTCCTCCTGGATGCGCGGCTGTCACTAGAAGAGCATGTGACGGCTGTGGCCGGGGGGGCTTTTTATCAGGTTCGCCTGATTCACCAGTTGCGCCCCTTTCTGGACCGAGACTCCTTGCGCACAGTCACTCATGCTCTCATCACTTCCCGTCTGGACTACTGTAATGCTCTCTACATGGGGCTCCCCTTGAAGAGCACTTGGAGGCTCCAACTGGTCCAGAATGCGGCCGCGCAGGTGATTATGGGAGCGATTCGGCACATCCATGTAACACCCTTCCTGCGCGAGTTGCACTGGCTTCCGGTTGTCTTCTGGGTGCGATTCAAGATGCTGGTGACCATCTTTAAAGCGCTCCATGGCTTAGGACCTAGGTACTTACGAGACTGCCTTCTGCTGCCGATAGCCTCCCACCAGCCAATACGCTCCCACAGAGAGGGATTCCTCAGGGTGCCGTCGGCCAAACAATGTCGACTGGCAGCCCCCAGGGGGAGAGCCTTCTCTGGGGGGCACCTGCCCTCTGGAATAAATTGGCCCCGGAGATACGGATGATCCTTGACCTACGGACCTTTTGCCATGCCCTCAAGATGCTATTATTCCAACAAGCTGGGCTGGCCTAAACAGGAATTTTAATTGGGGTTTACTTTTAATGATTAGGGCCGAATTGTTTAATATGTTTTTAAACTGCTTTTAAATTTTGTATTTGGGTTTGTTTTACTGTTGGCTGTGCACCGCCCTGAGACCTCTGGGAGAAGAGCGGTATAAAAATTTAATAAACAATAAATGCATTGGGGTGCCAGATCAGTAATTTCTCACAAAAAGCATGGTGAGAATAATCTTTCGCCTAAAACAAAACCCAAGGATGAGTAATAACTTTTTTATGCATGATAAGCATCAAAAATATGAGCCTGCTGGTCTTTGCTTTTCATTTTTCTTTACCTTTTTCTCAGTCAGAACCTCCTGCAGTGAGCATCCAATGTGATCAATAACTCAATAACTTTTTTCATGCAGTAATTATCTCTGTGCGGTATTATCTGAACACTGTTTTTATTTATTACCCAAAAGATGTAGGAGATATTTATATAACCAGCTGATCCCATTTTGGACGAAGCTGTTTCTAACCGCAGGGGAAATAGTTTATATCAAATAGTATTTTAAATAACTATTTCATAGAAAGTTTTCTAATCGTTTTGGCTTGAAGGTAGAAGTAATATTGAATACTCTTTCTTTAATAAAATACTGTTTATGCATATGAATATATATATCAATATGATGACTGGTTTTAAGCAGCTAATATTAAAATGGAAACTTATCTCTTATTTGAAATGGTTACTTTCACTTTTTAGACTGAGATCTTGCAAGAATCTCGAATGATGATTCCTGATTGCCAACGCCGATTAGAAGCTGCACATTCTGACCTTGTTCAACTATTAGTAAGTATGGAAGAAGAATTTTTCTATAGGACTGCCAGCTGAACTTAGATTAGTTTATACATCTTCTGTTTTGATATATTACCAAATTGTTAATGTGCATATCTCATTATTGCCAGTTCTTCAAAATACACACATTAAAAATATGAATATATGAATATTTAAGAATAAAATTGCCAGTTTTACAGAAAAAGTATACTTCTTGAGACTTATTTATGTTAAAATGGCCAACCCAAAATAATCTTCCTCCCCCCTCTGTTTTTCAATGATTTAAGGATTTCCATTACAATCAATCAGTTAATACTTGATGCAAAATTTTAATCAGATGTTTAAATTGAAATACGGTTGATATAAAATATATGAAATGCAGTAGGTGAAATATCAAAGTTGGCTTGAGGTAAGCAGGTTGACAATTAAATTTGAGTATTGTGTGGAAATATAGTGAAAAGAAAATCATGTATGGGTATTTGGATAAAAGAGAAACAAGAGCATAATCAGTCCCTGAACATAATTCTTAAATGGGAGCTTTAGACAACCCTGTATTTAAGTTAGACTTTAAAAGAAATAACTTAGATATTTGCAGTACCAATTCTTCTGAAAATTGTCATAGTCTTACTTTTCAGAATGACTGCTCTAAAGTGTTAGAAGCTATGCTTCAATGTATTAACAAATACAGAGCCTGATTTGTATGTTTTCCCCTTCAGGTCTATTTCAGAGTTGTAAGCTAAAGGAAATTTTCTAACCCAGCATTCACTGTTTATTAGAAGTTCTCATAGCTTTAGGAAACATTTCTTTAGCTGTGGGCCATAGGATTTTCATTTTAGATCTTTTCTGGAAGCTCTTTTCTGTAGCAATAGCAATAGTAACAGCACTCAAGACAGTTTAGAATCAGCATCCTTATTGGTAACACCAAAGGCAAATCTTGTTTAGCATCCTGTTTTTGACAGTAGACAATCAGATGTTGCCAAGCCTAGAGTCAACACCATGAAGTCCAGTCAAGGTTCAGTCCTTTATTTGCTTACAGCTAATAGGCAGAATCTTGTCAAATGATGAAAACTATACTCTTCTAACCTACTAGATATACCCTGTTTCCCTGAAAATAAAACCCAATCGGAAAATAAGCCCTAGCATGATTTTTCAGGATGCTCGTAATTTAAACCCCAAAAATAAGCTCCAGTTAAGATCAGCAATCAAGAGGGATGCTGTACTGTATTGTATTTCCCCAAAAATAAGATTTAACCAATAAGCTCCAATGTTTCTTTTGGAGCCAAAATTAATATAAGACCTGGTCTTATTTTCATGGAAACATGAGTATCCTGAGAAATTCTAGGGCGGGGTTTATGTGAATCTCTTCTCCTGTCACCCATCCAGGTGGGACTGTGTGGTCTCTTAATCCAGGCCTCTCTCTGGTAACCCAAACCCACTCACCCCCCACAGTACTTCAGGTGCACATTCCAGCACAAATGCCTTTGGGAACCTTCATGTAGGATATAATTGCTTTCTTCTGCTGCTTTTTCCCAAAAATTGATGTTCATAGATATATCAGCTATTGTTTATGATATACTGTCATCACAGCTAATGTAGTCATTAATGATATCTAATCTTGTTTCAGGTGT
This sequence comes from Masticophis lateralis, assembly GCA_030761175.1. Classification (NCBI taxonomy): domain Eukaryota; kingdom Metazoa; phylum Chordata; class Lepidosauria; order Squamata; family Colubridae; genus Masticophis; species Masticophis lateralis. Next base: position 250,707,786 of record JAUDYJ010000002.1, on the reverse strand, counting down.
ATTAGGCTGATTGGCATCATCTTGTGGCAGTTTTAAATTCCATATATTGTATATGAAAAAGGATTTCAATTACAGTTGGATTTAAATCTCCAGATAAGCCGTACCAATTTAAAGATGGACTTTTGTGGAACACAGTCTGAAATACCAGACAGTACTGTTTTAAATTAACTATAACAGGGTCCACACATCTTGTCCTAGCCAAATAACTCTATGATCCCATTGTTTATAATTCCTAATGCCACTGGTACTAATAACAACAATTTCAGCATTATAGGATGTTGTTTCTAAAGGTTGGAGGCATACTTTTGAAAATATTTAGAAGTTTTTATTTATTTTCAGGAAAATGAAAAAGAGTTGGAAGAAACTGAAGAATATAAAGATGCACAATCAGTACTGGGATCGATAAAGTTAGAAGCCTAGACTGATTTTTCACCACGCAATGAATATGCTTCAGTGTTGGATCCATTGCTACTTTTTATAGTTTGGTCATTGCTGTACATTTGTTCTAGTAATAATAAGAATGATAGTGTACTAAAATTGTATTTTATGCCATTACAAATTATTTAGTTCTTTTTATTTAATTTTTTGAGGAAAGCATTGTATAATCATACGAGATAAAAATAAAAAATTAAATCAAAACAAAAGAGCATTTTTCTAATTATTTTTAGCATAAATAATATATCCAGGATTGAATCAGGATTTCAACTACATTCTCTGCCCTTAATAATTGGTACTGTTTCTGATTCTCATTCACACATAATTTTCAGGAATTTACTAATATCCAAAATCCAACGTTTTTATCCAATGAAGCCAATGATGAGGTAATAAGAAATACAGGTAGTCCTCGACTTACAATAGTTCATTTAACAACTGTTCGAAGACACAACAGCACTGAAAAAAGTGACATGACCATTTTTCAGTTTTGACCATTGCAGCATCCCCATGTCATGTGATTTACATTTGGGTGCTTGGCAACTGATTCACATTTATGAGGGTTGCAGTGTTCCTGGGTCATCTGATCCCCTTTTGCTACCTTCTGACAAGCAAAGTCAATGGGGAAACCAGATTCACTTAACAGCTCTGTAAGTAATTTAAGAACTGCAATGATTCACTTAACAAATGTGAGAAGTGCCGTAAAATGGAGCAAAACTCACTTAACAAATTTCTCATGTAATCACATAAATTTTGGGCTGAATTGTGGTTGTAAATTGAGGACTACCTATAGAAACTTAGATTCAAAAATATGAGTGAGGGGAGATTAACATTTCTCAGCAATTATTGCAGTTGTGGAAATATGTGTGCTTGCATGTATTGGACTTATATACTGCTATTCTGCACACTTGAGCAGCTCCAAAGGATTTCACAACCAATACATTTCTCTTCTTGTGCCACATCCAAACAACATGCTTTTTTTTCCCAATGGCTTGCCGTAAGTAAGTATTACAATACTACAAGTGGTAGGATGTCAATTTTCTCTAACAATGAGGAACAGAAATGGTATTGGTAAATACCTTGTTGTGGAACTCAAGACATTACTGTATTTCTCCCATGTATATTGTAGAGATTTGTATGCCAACAGAAGATTAAAATTGTTTCCTTTGTCTGCAAAATTCTGATATCCAGAATTTAAAGAGATAGAGGGAGATACATAGATAGATACCTAGATAGATACCTAGATATATAGATAGAATTCTTTATTGGCCAAGTGTAATTGCATACACAAGGAATTTGTCTTTGGTGCATATGCTGTCAGTGTACAGAAAAAAAATCTAATAAAGGACTCTGTACATAAAAAGAAAAGATATTTGTCAAGAATCATAAGGTACAACACTTAATGATAGTCATAGGGCACAAATAAGCAATCAAATCATACTAGGAAATGATCAATATAAATCGCACGGGTACAGCCACAAGCTACAATCATAAGTGGGAGGAGATGGATGATAGGAACGATGAGATATTCAAATCTCTTAAAACTCAGAGTTCTATTAATATAAATTCATTCAGTTGCCATTCTCCAGAGTGCCCCAAATAACTTTCAACACCTTTTATATCATCTTAACACCTGTTTTGAAAAAGCCTTTTACACTGACTTCCTTGTTGATTAGAATCCTGCATTATTAGCATCTTAGATCATGTGAAAAGAACACATATATAATTGTACATATAAAGGGCTGACATATTAGTATCATGTAGAGTTATTTTTTAAGGAGGCTGTCATGCCTTGAATAACATCAGCAGAGGATGTGAGTATTGTGGATAACATAATATAGCTGTTATAGTCTCAAATTATGCTGAAACAGTATATTGCTTGCCCATGATATTAGACTGAAAAACTAAGATTGGAGAATATGTTGCAATGACAAAATTGACATATTGCAACAGAAGTTTAACTAAATTCAAGTAGAAATGGTCTCCCTTATTTACAGTATATCAAAGAGACAGACAGATTTGGATAAGGAATATTATTCTCAGGACTCACTACTAATGATTGATGCAAAGTTCAAATATGGTTAGGGGATGGGTATGCAAATAGAGAAAGGGAAGATATATCAATAAAACATAAATTACTTCTTGTTTTACTATGTATTTTTAATACAAATGTAACCATTGATTTTCTTTTTAAAAAACATTCTTTGTATTTTTAATATTTAATATTAATATTTGTTTTTTCTACTTACTTTGTATTTCAGTATTTTAACAATAAACATATGGAAAAAATAAATAAAATGGTATGTATTCAAGACCCTAAATAGGGCAAATGTATCTAGGAGATATTTTCACCCACCCTGGTCACCAATATCTGTCTAAGCTGGAAATCTTTTGTAAATGGTGCATATCCAAAGGTCACAGAATACTAGTGGATTTAAATCATAGCATAAACTTCCTGAGCTCAAAGTGATAATATTGGCTGCTTTCCCTCCCCCACCCAAAAAAAATACAACTCAATGAAATTGAACACTGAAAAAATCAAGATGGACAAAAGAATATTTGTTTGCACAATTTGTAATAAAATTTTGGAATCTGCTACCATGAAGTATGCTGGTTACCGGCTTGGCTGATTTCAAAGAAGGTTGAACCGATTCATAGAAGTCATAAGGATCGATGACTAATAGCTTTGATGGCAGTGTAGCTGCTTCAGAAAGCCATCAGCTGGGAGATGAGTAGGCTTCCTTGTGCAGTTGGCTGGCCACTGTGTGAACAGGCTAATGGCCTAAATCAGCATCCCTCAACCAGGGACCAGTTCCATGGAGAAAAACTGGAGGGGGTGTGGTTTTGCAAGCTGCCTGCATCCCATGGATGGGGCTTCGATTGTATGGCCCAGTTCTGGCATGCTGTGGCCTGGTGGCGGTCTGCTTATATTCTTATGTACAATAACATGGCCTCAGTAAAGTGATGTACTAGGATGAAATCAAATCCTGTTATTGTTAAGATAGTGGAAGGGGCAATGTTACGTCATTGTCTCAGGAGAATACGATTGGGGCTCCTTCAATATGACTGATTTATTTTATTTATCACATATAGAAACTGCCCATCTCCCCCACAGAGACTCTGATCTAACATGGACCTGGAATAGTGGAGTTTATATTCACAGATGTTCTACAAGATTTGTCCAACATTCAGAATATCTCTTTACTTCACCAGAAACCATAAGCTAAGCCAGCTCCAGTTCCGTATGGAGGGAGCCCTACCCTCAAATGTTATGAATATTAAAATCTCTTTAAATACATGAAACAAGCTGGATGAATGAAAAGCTATCAAAATGGGCCTTTAAGAGGACCAAGGATTGATGCCAGTCAAGCAATCTTTTCCTTCCAGCATACCTGCCTTGACAATTAGGGTCAATGATCACCATGCCAGATGGATCAAAGCTTGAGTATCCTTCTATGGAACCTACTGAGCAGGTACAGAGGGCACCTCCACTAGGAGCAGTCACTATTTGCCTTTGTCACTATATTTAAGAGGGACTGCTGACAACATTTGCAAAGAGGAAATGATTTGGAAAAGTTACTTGTGGACAAGGATAGAATTACCTTTTTGATTACCTTTTGATTATTCAATTGGGATGAGCTCCTAAATGCAGCTAAAACTGGGAACACACACACTTTTGTTCTTCACAAGCAATTTAGGCAACTCAATATTATATTGCAATAGTTATTCCAGTTCCTAGTAGTGTATGTTTTAAATCCAGGGTGTGCAGCTAACTAGGGCAAACAGCCACACTATAAATGTATTATTTTAAATATATTAAAACTATGTACAATGAATATGATTGCCAGCTCTGTTTTTTAATAATGTTTTCCTTCTGCTACATTAAAAGTGATCATTTGGGGGCAATTCTTCAAAACGCTCTAGAGTAGGGATGTCAAACTTGATTTATTGAGGGCCGCATCAGGGTTGTGTTTGACCTCAGGGGGCTGGGTGGGCGTGGCCAGGACAGGTCTGGCCTGATAGACGTCACTTGTGTCAGGGGCACCTGGTGGCCCAGGCAGGGCTGGGGGGGGGGAATCCTCCTGCAGCCCTCTGCTAGCAAAAATGGAGCCCCGGGGCTCCCTTTTCACTGGCAGAGGCACTGTGCGCCGATCCTTCTCTATTTTCAGGGCAGCCCATGGGCTGCATCTGGCCCACAGGCCTTGAGTTTGACACCCCTGCTCTAGAACTTCTTGAGAATTTGGGAAAAGTATGCAACCCTATGACAGACTCTGTACCTCTGGCACAATTTTGTATACAAGTATTTTATATAATTGCTCTAGTCGATCTAACACCCTTGAAAAGGTTACATGTTGTTTTCTATACAATAGAGGGGATGGAAAGCTGTTGCAGTGCTGAAAAACTATCATGCAAATCAAATACTTATTTCTCAGTTATGCTATTGAAGTGCATAAAGGCTGGGTCAGCAAATGATAGCTGCTTCTAAATCTGTCTTAACCACTGCATTAAGAACTCTCTGGTTCAGCATTCTAACATTTAAATTGCAGTTTGAATTTCCAGATTTTTTTAGTTCAGATTTCAGTTCTGTTTCCCTTGATAACCTCTCTAGTTCAGGCTGGTTTTTCAAATGCTTGAATATAGTCAAAAGTAACATTTTAAACAAGTTAAACACAATATGGTCACTATTTTGTTTTTTTTTATTGGAGAGGCTTATGATACTTCCTCATTTTGAAATAAATTCTTGATATATTGTTCATAGTGTGTAGAATTTCAGCTGCTAACTGAAGATACAGGCAATGTTTTCATTTTGTTGCAGCTGCTGTTTTGAGGACTCTTCACAAGCAAGTCTTACTATAACTACTGTTGAACTTTCCAAAATATGAATATGAATATTGTTTGATTTTTTTATAAAACATTTTTCAAACCATTGTGTAAGGAAAGCTAGGTGGAAGAAGCCATTTAGGTCAATGAATCCAATTCTCAGTTCAACACAAGAATCCAATTTAAAGCATTTGTGCCAAATGGCAGACCCTGGAATAAACAAATTTGAACACTGAAACAGAATGATCAAATGCCTTTCATGACATAGCAAAGCTCTTTGAACCATTCCTTCTTAGATTATGCATTATTGCATTTGCTTTAGCTTCAAGTGCTGTTCAGAAAAAAATTATTGCAGCAAGATGAATGTCCAAACTTCTAAGTTAAAACTTTTGTTGTATCTGATGGAAAACCATGACTGGTGAAGCTTGTTGAATAAATGTTTGTATCTGATATGAACTTCTTTTTCATTCACTTTAAAACTTTTTCAACTCAGCCCAAAATTTCTGTTCTTAAATTAAACACTTGTTAAGTGTATCTTGCCTGATTTTATGACCTGTCTTGCCACAGTTGTTAAGTGAATCAGTGTAGTTGATAAATTAGTAATCTGGATGTTAAATGATCACATGACCCTGGGTCACTGCAACTATCATAAATATGAACCAATTGCTAAGCATCTGAATTTTGATCACATGATCATGGGAATTCTGCAAAGGTCATAACTTTGAAAACGATCATAAGTCACTTTTTTCTGAGCTGTTGTAACTTTGGTCACTAAATGAACTATTGTAATTCAAAGATGACCTGTACTTCAATATGATGGTTCATTAAAATATGTACATTATAAATTGATGATTATAAATCAGGAATACTGAGAGTCATGTGGTTTAATGACCTGAAAGTATTTCTAAACAAAGCAAAGTGTTTCAGTGAAAAATGAAACTTACCTAATCTCCTAACATCTATCCTGCAAAGTAGACACAATGAGATATGAATGTTTAGATCAGTCCATTTGGTCATTTCCTTTGCTCTTGATGATTATTTGTGACCAATCAAACATATTAACAAAAATCTTCAATGCTTAACTGGGATTCAGTTAATGTAAACCAGCATTGCAAAGATGATTTATGGCTAATAGTTCAGAATAGATTAGTTTCATTTTTCCTACCATAGCATTATACAAAGTACAATACACTTACTTGCACACTGAACATCTATTCAGGGTTGTCTAACTCCACAATTTTTGCTTCTAATCAGTGTTTCAGGTTGAATTTTTTGGAATCAAGTTAAGTAGTGGGGTTTTTTTTTCATGAACAGCTTATTGTTTGTGGTCTTGATCAGAAATTCCACCCAGCATAGGAAAAGGTTGCAAGTACTATATATTTGCCGAATGTTGCTGTACTCAGATAAGTGTAACAGCAGTACAAATTGTTTTTTATTGTTTACAGCGTTGACAGCTATAAATGTAAGTATTCTTATCCTAATTTAAATATATATTTTTATCCTATAAAGCCTATTGTTAAACTATGAACTTAACATTCTAAATTCTACTTAGTTTGTATGATAAAGAAGTTCAGAAAGACAACAAGATGTGTTGAGTACAATTCCTCTAACCAAGTCATCAAGGTCCAAGAATGGAAAAGCTGAACTCTGACCAGATCTCAAAAGGGGAGCATACCAAACAATCCAAAATGCACATGTCCATAAACTATGTAATCTGAATTAAAAGTCCCCTCTTTTCTGTTTTATACGATCATGCTGTGGTAATGCTTATGATCAATTTAAAAAGAATCATTATGGTTTACACTGAACTTACGCAAGAGAAGTGATTCATCTTTCTGATAACAACTTGTTGATCAGAGAGGATACTGGATCTCCTCAAAGAAGAAAACTGTTTGCATTTTATAAGAAAGGGGAAATACAGAAATAAATACACTCTAAAGATGCAAATGAGTAGAAAGGATTAAGAGTTTAAAAAAAACACATAGAATATAAATACACACTCAGGTTATATGCATTGAAAAAACTGTTGCAGTGTAGAAACTTACACCTAACAGTCTAAAATGAGATTGAATGAAATAGTTAAAAGTTATCACCCAAATAAATTACGCTCAGGCCAGGGCCTTTCACCACAATAAATGAGGAAATTAATCATGAGGTCTAAGACCTTTAACTATCAGGCCTTGACTATAAGAAGCAAGGGAAAATAACCAAATAAAATCAAAATGCCCTAAAAGGAGCAAAGAAAATGAACATCACTAAACCAGAAAGAACAAAACACTGCAAACTTTGGAAGGAAGGTAAAGGATAAAGAACTGATCTTGTTGAATTAAAATAGGAACAAAAGCACCCACTAGATATGGTAGATATGAAGCTGGGCAGGAGATACAGATGCAAAATGGAGTCACAAAACAAGATCAATTAAACAAGATCAATTTCAACAAATGCACCAGGAAATTGTTGTCTCCTTCTGAATCTAGCTTTTCCCAAAGACAAGGCGAGCAAATATCAGAAATCTATCTTCCCTAAGACTTAGGTCCGGGGTTTAACACCTTGTAAGTATAAATCTTATAATATATTCTATTCTTAGTTCACATAATGGTGATTTTAACATGAAAGCATGTGCATTTTAGGACACAAGAATCATGGTAAATGTGCTTAATATACCAAGGTCCCAATTGCTTTTAAATCATGGAATCTCCCGTCCCTAAAATAGAACAGGCCAGGAAAAACTGCCCTGAATTCCCATCCTCTGCATCTGTCTTATGAGGCATTCTAAATTTGGAATAAAATACATGTAACAATCACAAAAAAGGGCTAATCACAAATGTCTTTTTTATTTTCTTGTAACTGGGCACTGGTTTAATTAGGATTAAGGATTTAGAAATTTCAATTATAGGTTGTAAATCATGCACGAGTACAAGTATGTTCAGTTAACATTTACTTTTCAGTTATTTCCTAGGATACTCTTCAGTTATTTCTTCCAGTATACCTGCTACTAAGTAAATAATATTTAATTCAGTGTTTTTCAACTTTGACACCTTTAAGATGTGTGGACTTCAACTTCCAGAATCCTATGGCCAAGCATGCTGGCTAAGGAATTTTGGGGATGGAAGTCCATACATCTTAAAGATCCTAAGGTTGAAAAACATTGAATTTCTAGCTGCTCAGAGATAGCTGCATTATATGATATACAATGATTTTTCAGTCCTCTAGCATGAATACTTTATTATGACTATTTGTTATTTTAAGGGTGCCTGAAGGAAGAGGCATTAGATATCCCAAACCCTGTATTGTAGGCATGCATTGTTCCTTGGACTTTGACAAGTTTGTGGGTCCTTTTTAATATCCTTGTAATTTTCATTAATTACTAAAAGATGTAACATACAACTAGACTGATTGCTACAATTAAAGGCTAATCAGTTTAGAAGTTTTGTGCTAGACCTTGAAATTCACCCTCTAAAAACAATGTAAAGAATTTCACTCATCCGTTTACACTTGCTTTTGGGTTCTTACCCAGAAAAAACAAGACCACCATTTGAAAGAGTATCTTTTTTGTAGGCAGTTAACACAGATGTCTTCTTAGCAGAATGTATTCACTATTTGGTTAGTACTTTCCCTTGTCTTTCTCCAAAAGCAATATGGAAACCTCCCTCCCTTCTTTTTATGTTTACACCTTACAAACCCTATGAAGTAGATTGGACTATAAAGATATTGTAGCTTGATTCAGGGGTAATCTTTCCTAAGACAGCTTTACTACAGAACTGGCATATTAATTTAGTTTTTTGCTGTTGCTGTGATCTGTGTACAAATGTTTTGGCTTTTCTATAGCTGTAAAAGATACAATCAGAAGGCAAAGATGGAAATGGAAGTATCATGCTTTTTATTTGATGCTAAAAAACTGGTCTTCTGCACTGAGATACTTAACATTAGTGTTGTCTAGCTATACCATAAAGAAAGCTTTATAAAAATGGGAAACCAGAAGCGATGGCATTAGCAATTACCTTGGTTCAGCTGCTGAAAGTGGCTCCAGTGGAGGGCAGGGCTTGTCTCTTACACTTACTAGGTGGTTTCATCATTTCAATGGCACTGACAACAGAAAGTTATGGCACCCAGGCAGTTCTTAGAAGAGGATGAGCTACCACTAGGAGAGCCTATTCAACACTCTGTAAGGACAAGAGCTATTCACTATTAGATTCAAAAAAAGTGATGATGATAAGAGCAATTAAAAGAAACTAGCTGCAAATATTTTATTACATTTTTGCATCTGGAAATAGTTATTCATGATAACTATTGAGGAATAATCATGCTTTCTGAAAGATGAAGCTGAGCTTTCTTTCTCATTCTCTACACAAAGGATGGGCAGAATTCTGGCTTGCAAAATCTACTTTGTTTCATTACTAGCAGCCCAAATGTCATTTACTGCAAAAGAGAGACATGTAATATTAAAGGTGTTTGAGCCCAGAAATTCAATCTTTACTGGATTGAATAGAAGGATTACAGAATCCTTCTATTCAAGATCAGCTCTTGGGTTTTCCTAGCTTTTTAAATTTAAAAAATATAATTTAAAGACAGCAAGCCAGTCATTTTGCAGGTATTGTTAAACATGAGGACCAAAGCCATCTTCTGCAAAACAGTAGAGATCAACCTATATGGTCCTATCCAGCCGTTGCCTATTCCATAAATAGGAGTATATGGAGACATAAGTCATGGAGAAATATTTGGTGCAAGATCCTATAAAGTGTATGAATAGAGCATTTATTGATGGCTGGGAAACCCTTACAGATTTTTTGCATAAAACAGAAAAAAAAATGAATTTATGATCAATGGTTTTGACAATTGGACCGGATAATCTAATTTATCTAATTATTTTTCTCATTTCCGTACCACGCATCTCCCTCAAAGAAGATCATTTTTTTCAAAGCTTCACTGGGTAAGAGATATGGAAAGCCAGCAATTCCTTTACAATCAGAAGCGAATAATATAAATTTTAGATACAATGGCTAACAATTGGGGCAATGATCAATTAAATATGCATTAAATACTATATATTATTGATTTAATCAACATGCTTTGAAAATGTTTTAATTAAGTATTTATTTATTACAGTAGCTTATATCGTTGCTTCTTCAATTAAAAAGCAAAGAAAATAAAATATACCAAATGAATGGAACATTCTTTAGCTGACAAGCACTTCAGAAGAAGAGGCAAAGTGACTATGACTCTTCAAACAACAAGTTTGTTTCATCTTTGCTTACATTCATTTTCTAAAGAGTTGGTTTTTCCTAATTTTTTATGCCTATATTATGTAAACACGGTGAACTATTTTAATTAGCATTAGTTTGACTAGCAGTACAATGAGTAATTGAATAAACGAGACAGCAAGAAAAAGACTATATTTGGAAGTAAGTCTTGTTGAATGGTGCCAACTATATAGTACGTAGATTTAGAATTGCAATTAAGAATCCTTTAATTAAGTCACAATTCAACCTTAGAGATTGAATTTTTTAGGGTTTTTACATTTATTAAGAACAATAATATTTAAAAGCTTTTAGACATTTATGAACACATTTCTTCAATAGACATCTTCTTCAGAAAGAATAGATTTATAGACAAATTTATGTGGAGTCCTACAAGATTTGAGTATAATGGAAAATTAATTAAGATTGCCTCATACTAAAAGACCAGCAAAGAAAACCTTAAGGACTATAATAGTATCTTTTAAATGCATAGTTTGAACATTATTTGTAAGAAATACTTTGAATCTTATCTCAATGCAGCATCTCTCAGCTATTCAATAAAACACCTGTTTTTTAAGGGTTTAATAACTTTAATACTTTAAGGAGTTGACTCATTAAAATTAATGTAACTCTGAAAACAGCAGTATTTTATTTCCAGTGACTTCTTTAATGCTGCTTTAATGAATAGCAGAGAGAAGTTGCATTCATTCCAGGTCTGAATAATTTTGTGCAAATTAGTTTCAAAGCCTACAACATCCCAATATACAACCATACGTGGTTATCTAACACCCTTGAATTAACTTGGGAGGGGGAAAAAATTCCTGTTAGTCACAGCTTGGAAACGGCTTTCAGGGGGCTTGAGGAAACTTTTAAGTGACCTTGCAGCAGTGGTGGGTTGCTTCCGGTTTTGTCCGGTTCTATAGAACCTGTAGTAAAAGCGGTGGGAGGCTCTGCCCACCCACCTGGACATCATAATTGATGATGTGCACATGCGTGCACGTGGGTGCTCCCGTTGCAAACCAGTAATAAAGGTAAGTAGAACCCACCCCTATCTTGCAGGGAAAAAGAGATGGAATCCTTTCCATTTTTCTGCTTCTGAAGAAGTTACCGATGTTGCATTCTTAGATAAAATGAACATTTTAAACTTGATTTAGAAAGGGAGGGGCAACCAGCTCAGTAGCAGATCACATGCTTACTATGGAGTCAGTAGAGAAAGGGTTCACATAATAAAATAATCACTGCACTGTTGTGATGCAAGCTTTGTCTCTTTCTTACATGCCCTGTGACCTTACAAACACATACCAAAGAGCTGGACCTTCTGACGAGAACAATACTTCATCCCTTATTATGATAAATGCATCAGATCCTTCAGACACTTCTGTTCCAGATTCAGTCCCAGATAACAGAAGCCTGCACTGGGTGGCTGCTGATGTTGAGGGCTTTCCCAGGTAAATGCACAAACGTATCTTTGGATGGCCGGCAAAGCAACTCAGATTCGGTCCAATGCTCAACACAGACTCCAGTTCCGTGGAAATGACAGCAGGGTCCCCGTGACCTTGTGATACATGTTTTTCTTAAATGACATTATTTTTCTTTCTAAAAATAAGCAAAGGAGTTGAGATAGCCGAGTTGGCCCTAAAAGTGAACTGTCCTTCCCCATTGATCAATTCCTTCCATTTCCAAACTCAGCACAGTGTAATTGAATGCATTGAACCAACTTGGGATGATTGAAAGGGTTTATCAATAGTTCCAAGGAAAAAGAGGGTTCTACTTTCCAGAAGTTTCGGATAAAACTCTGGAATCTCTGACTAGTGGCAAAGCTGTCTGTGGATGATGGGAAGATTAACCTGCTCTTGTCAGCAGGCATGTTTGCACAGGAGCGAGATATATCTATATCTATATCTATATCTATATCTATATCTATATCTTTGTGCTTGAAATCCCATCATTTTTAACATGGATTCCATTTCATAACACAACTGAAAAGGGCAATTGTTTCATTCTGCAGTTGAAGCCACCCTCTTGATTTTTTTGATACTTTCTCCCATACAGATGCCGCTGTCCTACAGGACATCATGTTGATGCCAGACAAATTCCATCACACAAATCTCAATTTTAACTCCCTCCCTTGACTCCTTCCATTCATCACGCTTACCAGTATTTTCTTCTATGCCCCATCAAAGCTACTGCTGCCCCCACCAAGTTCTGGGAACCCTGTAATGAAGATCTGCAATCTACTACTTTTGCAGCTAATCTACCACTGCTACTTAAAACACAATAGTATCTTTGAAACACGAACGGTATACCTAGCAAATCTTTTACAGGTAATTCTTATGTGGCAACCACAATTGGGAATGGCAACTTGGCCGTTAAGTAAAGTGGTCACTAAGTAAAACTGCAACTGTGCTTATGACCTTACTTTAGCTTTCTTTGCTTTGCAGACCTGCAAAGGTGTAAATGTGAGGACTGGTCATAAGTTTTCATCTCCATTGTGACTGCAGACTTCACTAAATGAAGTGGTTGCTAAACAAGGACTACCTGTATGGAAAAATAGTTCACCATAAGGTACCACCTAAAAATTAAAATTGTTCTTAGCAAAGCAAATGTTTTGGGTATCCATACTGAATCTGCAAGTTTTGTTTCTGGTCTTCCTTAATAATTTTTTTGAGGGGTGTGAGGTGGTGGGTGGATGGGGGCATATGCTGTTATACAATTATATATTTGATTGTATTCTATGTTTATAATACCCTGTTTTCCCCAAAATAAGACATCCCTTGATAATAAGCCCAATTGGCCTTTTGAGAGCATGGCAATAGGGCCAAGCGCTTATTTCAGGGTTCAAAAAAATATAAGACAGGGTCTTATTTTCAGGGAAACATAGTATTTAAATGAAGGCTAGTCTGTTTCCTTCCTCATGTCATGCTTACCCAAGTGTATTCTCATCAAGCATTAGTTCAATAGATCAGCAGTAATTTGTTTATAAGGGACAGATTTTAAAGATTAAATGATATAAATACTGTACTTTATACTTGTGGCCGAAGACCTGCAAGGTCTCTTTTAACCTTATGGTTTTATTATTTTTTCAGATAGATATTATTTACAATGAAAAGTTCACACATTCAACTAGTAATCATAGACAAAGAAGATATGTTGAAAAATGCAGACTCCTGATATCCTTCAGATTCTTTAATTCCCTGTGAATGCTTGGGTTTTTGTCTTCTTTTGTTACATTTATGAGTGCAAGCAGATAATTTTGCAGCGACTAATCTGGAATACTTCTATGCAACAGATCCTCAGTGAGTTTGTATCAATGGCTATTGATGATGTCTCCAAGGTCTGAAGTTTCTGGAATAGAAGCCAATCAGAAGGGTATATATTGTACAGTCCAACTTTCCTTAAACTCCCAGAGAAGAGAGATATAGGTGTTACATGCTGTGATGCCTCAGTGTATGGGGGTTTACATGATTTCCACACTTGGAGAGAGGTTGGGAAAGACATTTCTCTATTTTTTGCCTGGTGTATATTCTATATGGTATGTGGTAAAGTATCTACCAGAATTAAAAGATAAGGTGAGAATGAATCAAACACAAAACTTACTTATTTTTAACTAATATTTCTCAAGACTCTCAGCACTTATCTGTTGGTTACATTCAGGGGTGAAATCCAATTTTTTCCCCTACCAGTTCTGTGGGCGTGGCTTTGTGAGGGTGGCAGGGGAAGGATATTGCAAAATCTCCATTCCCATCCCACTCCAGGTGAAGGATACTACAAAATCTCCAATCCCACCTCACTTTGGGGCCAGCCAGAGGTGATATTTTCCGGTTCTCCGAACTACTCAAAATTTCTGCTACTGATTCTCCAGGACCTGTTAGAACCTGCTGGATTTCACCACTGGATACATTAATATAGTATAAGGCTTATTCACCCTTTATCTGGTCAATAGATTATAAAAAATTGAAAAATAGACCTGCAATTGTCATATGGACTTCAGCTGGACTTAATTGCTGGGTGTGAATTTATTGTACGACTGAAGTTGTACAAGTTACACTTTGCTTATGTGCATTCATGCTTTGTTGTGTAGACCACAAATGGCTAGTTCATGCATTACACTAAAGCAATGCCAAATAATTAAATTATAATTCAGTGTGATGCATAAAGCAGGTCTATTTTTCAATCTGTTGTGTTAAATGTAAACTGTTATTGTAAAAGACCAAATAATAATAACTGGAGACTATTTTGTCTTGTAGAGTCTATTATAACTTTAAGGAATATATTGTGAAGGAATTGTGCAGCAGCTGTCTAAATGAAGTCAGAGACACTGACACAAACTTGTTAAACTACAAGTAGTAAACCTCCCCTTTACACGCACAGCAACCAATCATAGTGTAGATTACCTCATGTATGAACCAGCACACTTCATTCAATCAACTATAACTACTGTACTGTATTGTATTGTATTGTGTCCATTGTACACTCTACTATTCCAGCTACTAAATTTAATATCCTAACAATCTTCCTGTTAAAAAAACTTCTTAAAAGAACATCTGAGATGTCTTCACTTCAATAGGAAATAAATGTGATAGCAAGAAAGAGTAGGTTGGTGTTGGTCCTTAAACCAATTCCAGCCTCCTCTGACCTGGTGCCCATCCCAGATGATGGATACTTAATTGGTTGGAAGTTATAATTTTAAGATACTTGGAATACATCAAGAAGAGACAGACAGACTTTACATTCACTGCATGCACAACAGATGTTTCAAGTTGGGGTTCCTTAATATTTACAGAATGAAGCCATTTCCACATGCTGTGTTTTTATTTTTTCCAGTCCAACAAAATGTTAGAAGGTGATTTAAAAAGGGCCTAGAACCAGTGGTGAAATTTAACATTTGATTCTGTGGGTGTGGCTTGGTGGTGGTGGGGTTAATGTGACTGGGTGGGCGTGGCCAATTTTTTTAAAATTTTAAAACCATTTTTTCTACAACCTCTTCAGTGAAGAGGTTGTAAAAAAATGCTTTCAAAAGGCTCTGACGATCCCAGCTGAGTTGCCTGATTGGCAGAGACTTTTTTTTTTAAATGCTTCTGAAGATCAGGCAACTCAGCTTGGATCGTCAGAGACATTTAAAAGAAAAAAAGGGTTTTTTCTTTTAAAAGCCTTTGATGATCCCAGCTGAGCCGCGCAATCATCAGAGGCTTTTTTTTATTGTGCAGCTCAGCTGGGCGGGGGGGGGCAGGGATTTTTGCTACCGGTTCTCCGAACCACCCGCCTCCATCGCTACCGGATCAGACCATCCGGTTTGAACCAGGAGCATTTCACCCCTGCCTAGAACTCTGTCCATGAACTCTTCCTAGAACTCTGTCCAATTCTCTGCCTAGAACCCTGTCCAGATAAGTCACTGAAAACATTGCAGAAAATGACCACATTTTTGGTGAGACAGAAGAACCTGACAAAACGAAGTTGGAGCTTGACTTGGAGTACTTACAATGCATCTGTATGGCCAGTGACTCCAAATGTTCCTGACTCCTCCTTTCCAAATCCTCCTTCTTTCGATAAGACACAGCATATGACACCTGCTCTGCAATATCCCCCAAACACAAACAGGTTGAAACACTTATGTACCCATGCTGATTACAGGTAGTCCTTGACTTATCACCATAATAGAGCCCAAAATTTCCATTGCTAAGCAAGCAGGTGTTAAGTGACCTTTGCCCCATTTTTACAACCTTTTTGGTAGCGTTGTTAGGCAAATCATGTCATTAAGCAAACCTGGCTTCCCTCATTGACTTTGCATGTCAGAAGCCACCTGGGAAGAATATAAATGGTGATTGCATGACTCAGGGACAATGAATGTCATAAATACATGGAACTTGCCAATTGCCTGAATTTTGATAATTGGCCATGGGAATGCTGTGAAAACTGTTCATAAGTCATTTTTTCTGTGTGGTTATGCAGTAGTGTGTTTCAATTTAGTTTGCTAGTGGTTCTCTCATGCACATGCGCTGAAGTGTCCGGGTGGGGGGGTGGAGCCTTCCGCCGCTGCCACTACTGGTTTGCCCGATCCAGGGCGAACTGGTAGCAACCTACCACTGCAGTTATGACTTCAAACGGTCACTAAACAAGTGGTTGTAAATTGAGGACTACCTGTAATCCCCAAGAAAATACACACAAATACACACTCACACATGCTTACATTAATGTGTGTGTGTGTGTGTATTTGTTAGGTATGTATATGGATATGTGTACTTTTTTGAGAGTGGGCATCAGAATTTCATTTTTAAATGTGTGCCAGTGTGTTCACAGAAAAAAATGACAATAAAGGTTATCTTATCTTATTATTACATAGAATTAAATGCAGACACTGCCATGACTATTGCTGATAACAAAATTGGAAAGGATTTCCAAAGCCATGATAGGCATGTTGAATTTTGGAAAAAAAAATAGTTAACAGTCTCAGGATTGTGTTTGCCTGATAACAGAATAACTCAAAACTATGTAGTATTTGGTCTGGCACAGTGGTAGGTTTCAAAATTTTTTATTACCAGTTCTGTGAGTGTGGCTTGGTGGGCATGGCATGGCTTGGTGGGCATGGCTTTGTGGGCGTGGCAGGGGAAGAATACTGTAAAATCTCCATTCCCACCTCACTCCAGAGGAAGATTACTGTAAAATCCCCATTTTCTTCCAATCAGCTAGGATTTGGGAGGCAGAGAATAGATGGGTGTGGGGCCAGTCAGAAGTTTTACTACCGGTTCTCCGAACTACTCAAAATCTCCACTACCGGTTCTTCAGAATTAGTCAGAACCTGCTGAAACCAATCTCTGGTCTGGCAAGATAAGCCACCGCAACAACCACCAAGCTAAAAGGTGATCTAGAGCTCCAGCCTATGAAGAAAAAAAAGAAATCCAGAAAATAAGCCCCTCCTCCAGCATCCCAACGGAAGACCCCATTGGTCAGCAGTTTGAATGGCAAGGCTGCCTCCATTCCAAGGCTCAGCCTTGGAATACCTAGTGGTCCGGTGACCCAGAGCTGAACTCTTATAAAGGGTTTAGCTGAGGCCTGCTGGCTTGCCTTGCTTTGTTTTGCCCGGGACTCTACGCCTAGAGGGGGCCATTCATAGTATGATTCGAAACGACCAGATGGATTTCTGTTTTTCCTTTCAGGCAATAAGATTAATAAAGTCCAACGTGATTTTCGGTTGCTGCTTATCCCAACACTCGCTTTGACAGGCCGTTGACTTTAATGGCAAAAGGAACTCTGAGGTGGTGGGGGGGAGGGGAAATGCTGCCTCGCGGGCTACGGGGAGAACAGCGCCCTTTGTGGGGAGGAGCTGAGAGACACATTTTGCTTCCCCTCCGGGGCCTTCCAAGGGCGGCTGGAGGCGTCTCCGCTGGTCGGCGGGGCTGCCTTCCAGGTACCGCTCCGAAACTTGGCTGGTCAGAAGGGAGCGCCACATAGCGCCCCGCCCGGCCACGCTCTGGGCCTCCGCCGACGGCCTTTCCTTTCTCGCGGGAACCGCCTTGCCTGAGAGGGGCAGCTGGTTGCGCTCCCCCTGCTGCCTGGGTAAAGGCCGCGGCCACTCTCTGTCCCCGCTCTGGGGCCTGCGTTCTGCGGCCTGCGTTCTGCGGCCTGCTCCGATGATCCTCGGGGCTTTGGAGGGACTGGCGGCCCCTCTGCCTGGGCCCGGCAACCGGCTGGGCGGGAGAGCGACTGGGCCAGGCCGGGTGGCGGCGCGCTGGTTCTTCGTCTTCTCCGCCCCAGGCTCATTACCAGCCCTTAATGAGACCCCTTTACTCCGTGACGTGCAACCGCTCCATCTCATTAAGGAAATCGCTCTTCAATGCTGATTATTTTATTTGCAGCCATAATTATATTTCTTTCGGCTAAATCACGGTTTAATCGAGCCCACATGGAGGGCAGCAGCGCTAATTACGGCGGGAGATGCGGTGGCGGTAGCTCGCCTCTTGGACTGCTCGGCTGAAGCAGAAGGCGACCGAGGCGGGGCCCGTCCAGGATGCCCAGGCGCTTCTCGCCACGGGGCGGGGGGCGAAGCCGGAGAAGAAGCGGTCGGGAAGAGGAGCGGGGGGGGGGGAGGGGGGGAAGGGGCCTGAAGCACAACAACTTATTACTTCTAATTCCCCAACTGTCACCAAATCACCTGCACGAAACAAGAATCTAATTTGTTAAGCTGGCATTTCTGCAGATGGAAGATCGATTTTCTCTTTAGATTTCTCTAATTGAGTGAATATAGACGCCCCGAATTAGCCGCATTTGGGGGCTGGAGGGAAAGGAGAAGAGGAATGGAGGTGGGTGCGAAGGGAGAGAATAAAGAACCGGGTGGCCGGGGGAGAGTCAACAAAAATCATCCTGGTAAAATAAGGCATCGCCACCTCCCGACCTGCCCCCGCTCCCCCCAGTAATAAAGGAGGGCCTCGAAGGCCCCTCGATTGAGTGACAATCATATTTGTGGCACTAACTGGGTTTTAAAAGAAAAGGTTAGGACGGCTGGCGAATGCTAACCAAGCGGCAAAGGGGAAGAGAGAGAGAGGGCTGATCGCTGAAATTGCTTACAGAATTACATTTGTTTTTCTTGTGATTTTATTAAAAGTCACTCCTCATCTCCAGAATGCGTGAAAATATCTACTTTCCACTCAGATACACCGCATTAACTTGTTGGAGGCGAATTTGTTTGTTTGTCTATTTTATTTCTTTGGCTAGATAAGATTGATGCAGTCTTATTAGCGCTATATCTAGTTATAGAAAGAGATAAGGATGAGATGTTTTCTTTTTATTCCAATTACGAGGCTTGTCACCTAACTGAATAACTGATATATGATTATTTATCCTGAGCAAATAGAAATCAGAAAAGCGGCCCAACTTAACACATACAAACAAAAATATGTATGTTTCTTATTATAGTCAACCCCGGTAATTGGCCAGATTAACAGGGTGGCGTTGAAGACAGAAAGAAGGGAAACTTAAACGCTCGCTGTCAAGCTGCAGATAAATATTTTTGCCGCGGTCGCGTCTGATCGCCGATTTAGTAGTGGGGAGGGGGGCATTTTAGAAATACAAGCGAGGGTGATTTGTTGTTCGGCTCAGGTTGGGCTATTGCCAAAACTTGAGAGTCCTGGATAAACTTCGCAATACCTGTTTGGCCAAAGTTGTTTGGTTTTCAAGTTATATTTGTGTGTGTGTGTGTTTGTGTGTATGCACAGACACGCAATCGGTTGAATCAAGCGAAATAGCATGTTTCTTTCAAGTGGGCCTACTGAGAAGAAGAAAGCCGCTAATCATACTAATGCAAATAAAATACGAACACCACCACTAATAAAAGTAGGGTTTGGAATTGTCTGATTTGGTTTGTGCTAGAACATTGGGGGGGGGGGGGGTTGAGATGAAAGCTGTCTCTTAGTTCAGCAGCTTGCTCTCCCCCACCCCCACCCCAGGAAACCGATTGATGAGAAATTAATTGAAACGAGCCGGGCTCAAACACACCCTGGCGCACATAACTGGCGCCACGCCTCAGATTCTGCAAGCTGCGCTCTCTTTCTGCCTGCCTGGTCTATTTAGAAAGATACGTTTGCGGCATAAGAATTGGGGGGGGGGGGGTGAGGGAGGAGGGAAGGGGGAGAAAGAAAAGGAGCCGGGCGGGGGCCGCGATTTCGCTCTCCTTTTTGGATGGGCGTCCTCCTCCACTGGAGCTTTTCTCTTTGTGGCCGTTTCAACTCTGGGCACAGTCGTGAAAAAATACATCCCAGTTAGATCCTTCGATTGAACCGAAATGCGAACCGAGCCGGAGTTTTCAAGCCAACAGTGATCTGAGAAGCGGCTTGCTGAAATCCTTTTTCCTCTCCGTCCCCCTTCCTTCTACCGTCTGATCCTCCAGAACAGACCAGGACCACCAGCTGTCTGCCCGCTTCGGTTCGTCGGCGGGTCTCCAGTCCAGTGAGGCAGGAGGCGCAAAGAGCTGAAGGAGAGGTGCGACAGGCCTTCAGACCCGGGGTCTCTTACTATCGCCGCGGCAGCCTGTTCCACTCACGTGGCCGCGCCCCTCCTGCCTTCCTTTTCTAAAAGTGGGCCTGTAATTTACAAGGAATTAAAATTGATTCTTTTCATCAAGCACAGAAAATAGGAAAATGTGAGATCGTTAATTATTGAGGGAGGCGCTTTCTCATTAGAGGCAGCGCTGTTACAATTCAGCATTTAAATAACTGCAAAGTGAGAATAATAATTATTGTATGAATTCACATTTCAGCCTTTAAAAGACGCACTGATTTTTTTTTCAGTGATTTCGTCCCTTTACAGGGAAAACACGAAAAATGACACTTGTCTTCCAAAAACCAAAAAACAGAGGTCCAAAACCCGCTACTCAGGCTGGGATTTTTTGCCAGTGGGATCTGGATATAGCGCGGAAATAGAATTCTGCAAATCTGTGCCATTTATGCCTGTCTTTGAATTAAAGTAACTGGGTTTTAATAATATTAGCAATAATATAAAATAAGGCAAAATAAAATAAAAGTTTTTAAAAAGGGATCCACTCCTTCTGAGCACGGAACATTTATAAACTCTACAAATTCTGCACACCAGGATTGCCGCGAAATGACAACGTCACGCTCTTAGAAGTTTCAGAACACACATTTCTATTTGCCATTTCTGTTTCTCCGGCCCCCAACTCTCTGTGCCCCAGGTGGCGCGAGACTTGCCAAATCAGGACCCCGGTCGGTCCCTGTGATGCCGTTTGGTCCTCCTGAAGAAATCGGGAAGAGAGCGAGGAAAAACCAGGGGCGGTGGGGAGGTTAGAATTTCCCTGCACGGAGCCCTTTGGCAGGCACTCTGGTACGAAATTCAATCTCTATTTTTTATGAGAAGTAAACCGTCTAAATAAATTTTATTAGGGGCAACCAATATATTTTTCTAGTCGCTCCCTTTGTTCCAGCCCTACGTGTGTGTAACAATCTAAAATCTATTTATGGTGAGAAAACTTGCCGGATCCGTCATAGAAAACCCGTTTACTTTGCGGGGAAAGTGATTTTCCCAAGCACGCCCTTGTCATGGTGGATATTTGGGGACCAGAGCGCTAAGCCGAGCCTTGTTAGGGACTTCACTTTGCCTGATCAGGTGGGAAATACCTTCCATTATCCACGGAATGGCCTGACTGGCACTTTTCTGGCTGCGGAGGGGCGGGAGTGGGGGGAGGATAAAGCGAGGGGCGATGGAAAGGAAAGCGGGGGGGGGGGGTGATGACGAGGGGCGGCCCGCGAGAGGCTTCTGTAAGTGCACCTCGGCTTCAACTCTGGCAGCATCAAATCTTCCTTCCCAAATCTTTGGATCGCAAAGCCGGAGTGGACCGCAGGGGGAGAAGGAACCAGGGCGAGTCTAACTCTAGCAACCCAAGCTGCCCTTTTGCCTTCTCCGCCTTAGAGCCCCTTCGTTCCTTCCCTTCCCTTTCTCTTTTAGCCTCCTTTTTTTTCCCTTTTCCCAACCCCTCGCCCCCGCGCTTTCAACTCTCGGAAGGAATGATTTAGTTTGTTTATCCTGCTATAAAAATCAAGAGCAATAGAAAAGTCATAAAAAGCAACGCGCCATCCATCACGCCGCAGCCTTGTTTTCCCGCGGCTCCTAAGCGAGATGGATCAGCCGCGGGCTTCGGCCCCCTTGTTAGCGCGCGGAGGGGCCTGCCCATTAACGATCACGCTTTTTATTTATCGACCTGGCAGCGGCCGAGCCCAGGATCAGGGGAGGGAGCCAAGCGGGGGTGGGGGGCAGCGTCGGAATACCCCGGAAGTTGGGATCGGGCCCCTAACTGAGGGGGAGAGGGAGGGAGGGGGGCTGGGATCGGGTACAGAGAGCCGCCCTCCAAAGGTGGAACGTGAGAAAAGAAGGTATGCAAGAAGCGAGTCGGCGGAACTCAGGGGCACTTGCTTTCTCTCGGCTTCGGGCGATTTGCCTTTAGGAGAGAAGGAAGGCCCGCAGCCAGTCTTTGCCCTCACAGGCTTAATCCTACTCCCTTAAGAGAAAGAGGAGGGGGCTCTCGGTATAGAGGAAAGCGACCATCGCAGCGGCTCCCGGTCTCAAACCGCGCCCTCAGGCTGGAGCCCCTGTGCAGCATCCTGAGCGGAGAAGCCAGGCGCTTAGCGACCGGCGCATCCTTTGTCTCCCCCTCGAGGGCCAGGCAGAACCAACCTGCCCAAGACGCACCCCCTCCTCACCCCTTCAACGACTGCCCGCTGCGCCCGGTTTGTGGGAGACACTTGGGCGGCGAAGTGCCGCCGCCACCTCCTTCCCACAGAGCCTTTTTTTGGCCTTTGGAGTCTTCAGCCCATAGGCTACGGGGTGAATCTCGCGGCCTCGCTTTTTTTTTTTAATTCCTTCCTTTTTCTTTGGGTGCAGGCTTTCTTTGCACTAAATTAATAATCTTAATTGCATCACTTTCGAATTAAAAATCAATGTTAATCAAGCTAGAAGTAGGAAATATCAGTTTTCATTGTGCCTGGCCTAGTTGGCATTTCCCTCTTTTTGAGAGTAAGGGGGAGATTTAAAAAATCAAATAACTTTAAAAGGCCATTCTGTTCTGCTACAAATACAATTGAAACGGATTGTTTAGAAGCGGATCAGAAACGGTACAGAATTTTGCACTTAATTTCCTCCGTTATCTTTTACAATAAGGACCTCTTGCCTTGACAGCCAAGTCTAAACAGTAGTAAATTAGTACAAATTTATACTGATTTTACTCTAATAATCGTAATAAAAGCTTATAGATTTGGCACTAATTACATAAATGCCTAATGATCTTGAAAATTACTCTGGTTAGAAATATATTACTAATCTAAACTTTGTTGTTGGCTGGCTTTGAAAAATCAGAACATTAGAAATGGTTCGCTTCCCTTGTGCAAAGCACTTAAAATTGTTGGGATAGTTTAACATATTCAAGAAGAAAATAATGTTTTCGATTTATTTTTTTAACTTTATTTACTGCCTTCAATTGAGTTTGGAGAAGATGAACTTAGAAACTTTCACACCCGCCAAATGGACCGATGCCGGCCGGCATTTCTGGCGCTAGTTTTCTAAACCAAACCGACAGCTGGAATTACATCTTGTTTTTAAATATACAAATATTTAATTCAAAGGGACTAAGATCATAGGAGGAGGGAGAGCGAAGAGGCATCCCGATTGGAGTATAAATTTCATCAGGGTTACACTCCACTTTGTTCCAATCATCCCAGACTCTGTAGCTTTACCAAGTTTGAAGTGGTCGGATTAGAGACCCTTTAAATAAAGCCATCCAGCAAGTCACCCCTCTCTGCAGTTATGTGGGACCTCTTCGCCCCTCTTTCCCCCGGGCCCAAAAAGGTGGGAGAAGTGCCCACCAGAGGGCTCAAGGCCTCCCTGCGATGAGAAGGAGGCCAGGCACCCCTCTAGCCATTGGCGTTTCCCCCCCAAAATGCCCCTTTTATTGCCTTGGCTTTGTCAGTCATTTCCAATTAATTTGATCAGGAGGTCAGAAGAAGAAGAAGAGGACGAGGAGGACAAGGAGGAGGCGGGCGGGTTGTGGGGGAAGATTGTCCCTAATGCAGTCAATCAGTCGGGGGACCGAATTGCAAAGGGGGCTTTAAAAGCCCAGCCCGCGCCGCGTTCGGCTGGCGCGGCAGCGGCGGGTGCCGTGGCTGCGGGCGGGTGGAGCGGGGACTCTCTGGGTGCTGACATTTGCAGGCTGCCCTCCTGATTGGTCCCTTCGCTGAGCTGCTCACGGGTTCACTGAAGTGTTAAGCACCTCCCCGTCTCTCTAAAGGACATTATAATGCAAGAGACCCCCTTTTTAACCACACACCGAATTTTCTTTCATTTAGGCGATCTATATATAAATATATATCCATAAGCTGTGTGGAGGACCTAGATCTATTTTAACTTGCCCCCCTTTTTTCTCATAAAAAAAATCAACAGCCAACCGCTAAAATTTGGGGGGGAACAGCTTTCGCCCTGGAGCGGTGCGCGATGCTCTCACACGCCGACCTCCTGGACGCCCGGCTCGGTGAGTTGCCCCCAAGCTTCTTCCCCCTTTCCCCCTGCTCCCTGTCCTCATCGCCAGCAGCCCAGGAAGAAACCGAGAGCAGGAAATTGACAATTTGTGCCTGATTTTACCTTAATGCGATCTAAATGGGCTAATTTCTTTAAAAGTAATTGTACTGTATTAAAGTTTAATTTGATTTAACATCGCCTCTTTTTTAAAAAAAAACAACAACTATGGAATATGTAGATCTAAAAGCACAATTGGGGGCCATTTCGCTTGGAGCTTTGCCCCCTCTTCCTCCTCCTCCTCCTCCTCTTCTTCCTCCTCCTGGTCTTCGTCTTGGTTGTTTTCTTTCTTTCTTTCTTTCTTATTTATTTTGTTTCCCTTAAGTTCTTGTTAAAGAATTGAAGACATAGATTGATTTATAATTTCAGGCATTTGCTGGGGTTTGGACAAATGGCTGTTGAGCCAAAGGAACTTACTGCTCGCTCGGGCGGGAAAGGGGCGGCCAGGGCCCCCATTTAAGCGGGGCTCCTATTTAAGCGGGATGGTACTCGAATGCCTTCCAAGTTGGCGGCTCCCTTCCTCCGGCGTGCCCGGGGCAGGCTCCCGGCTTCGGCGCTCGGGGAAGGTTGCCGCCTTGTCCGCCTTTAGTGGATCCGACGCTCAAGCGTGGTGGGCCGCTGCTTTGCTTCCGCAGGAATGAAAGACGCCGCCGAGCTGTTGGGCCACCGGGAGGCCGTGAAGTGCCGCTTGGGCGTCGGAGGCTCGGAGCCCGGAGGCCACCCGGGGGACCTGGCGCCCAACTCGGACGCGGTGGAAGGGGCCACGTTGCTACCCGGAGAGGACATCACCACGGTGGGTTCGACGCCGAGCGCGCTGGCCGTGAGCGCCAAAGACCCCGACAAGCAGCCCGGGCCGCCGCAGAACCCCAGCCAGGCCGGACCGCAGCAGGGCCAGCAAAAGCAGAAACGGCACCGGACGCGCTTTACCCCGGCTCAGCTCAACGAGCTGGAGCGCAGCTTCGCCAAGACCCACTACCCGGACATCTTCATGCGCGAGGAGCTGGCTCTGCGCATCGGCCTCACCGAGTCGCGAGTCCAGGTATGCGGCTGAGCCACGGCAAGCCGGCCCTCTGCCTCCTTGCTTTCCTTCGGCCTGGGCAAGGGCAGAGCAGCGCTTCCCACCCATCCACCCATCCATCCACCCCCGGGAGCCCAGGGCCCTGCCAGGCCAAGGCTGGTCCTCCTCCTTAGGTCCCGGCCCGAGCAATCAGGCGCAGAACAGGGAGAGTCAGAAAGGCGAGCTACAGCCATCCCGATTCCCAACCCCGGAATAGAAAAGCTTTCAGGTTGCCCTGGTTGGGGTCTAAAGTTTGCCTGAACTGAAAGGATAAAAAGGAATCACAGGGGCAAAGGCTATTGCTTTCAAGAGCTGAAGACGAGTAATAATAATAATAATAATTTCGCCCGTTTTGCTCCAAGCGCAAGGTTGAGCGGCATTTAGATTTTTAGCGATGCTTTTATTTGGAACCTGCAAATTTAGTTGCTGCACTGCAACGCTAGGAAATTGGTTGCTGGTGTAACAGACTCCTTAGTTAATTTAACTGCCACCAATTTCAGGGGGACAGATCTCTGAATAAAATCTTTGTGAAAGAAAGCTTAGAGGTTTTTATTCATTCAGAGAATCTCTAGGTCGACCCAAACTTTTTATCTGTAAAGGTGATAAATATATTTGAGAAAAGATAATATATTTGTAAAACGTTGATTAAATTTGGTATCTAGAAATAAATTTGGATTCACTTTAGTTCATTAAGTGGATATTATTATTTTAATTGTTCTAATTCTGATATCAAATGATTTGAACTGGATTTGTGAGTCATTTTAAAGCAACTACGCTGTCCTTAGTCCTGAACGTTTTCCCCTGATTATTTCGACCTTAGATTACACTACTTAAATATTTTGAAATCTAGTTTTACTTAGAGTCTAAAAAAATTCCATCAAAAGTTCGTGTTTTAATCTTATTAAATGTGGTTAGATCTAATAGAAATCGTCTTGGCTTAACATTAAAAGGATGATGAAAATTAAAAATCTGCTAGATTTATTTCCAAATAAATGTTGATACAATTGGAGTATTGTCTGACTTTGCAGAGCAGATCTAATTAATTCATTGGCAACTGGAGAATGCCAGTGGAAATTCAATGGCATTTTTAAGCTTGCATTTAGAAATCCTTAAGATTTTAAAATATCTTTAAAAGTCTTTTCTGGATTGTTATCGCCTATTTCTTTATTTTAAACAGTTCCAGAAAAATAATAAACATACTTAAAAGGGAGATATCTGCAAATTAGGCATATATTGTACAAAAATTAAAAGTGTCCAATGGTATGTTTTAATGAATAAAATTTAAAACATTTTTAAAAAGAAAATATTTATTTTTCACAAGTAAGATTTAGTTAGAATACAACATATTACTATGGATTATATCTCAAATAAGATTTCAGCTAAAATAAGAGGATCATTTAATTGGTGACAAAATTAAAGAAAACAAAGTCAAATAAATTTCACTGGATTTTGGCAAAGGTTAAACAAAGCAGTTTTATTACCAGAAACTTGATTTTTTTTCAAAAAGCCAAAATGCAAATATATTGAGGAAATGGTGGTTATTCGTGTATTCTTCCCTCAATCAATACATTCCACAGAATGTTGTTATTTATATACACTACAAATATTTAATAAAAAAGGCAAATACACAGATTTTAAACTAAACGATTTTAGTTTTATTCTCATGAACTGAAAATGTACATTGATTTTGATTTACAATCATGTGGTAATATCCATGCCTTTAAAACCTCTTAACTTGGCTCTTTGCAACTACCTAAACTATTAGTTTAAAAATACAATTAAATGTAGGTTTTTTAAAAAATTGAAAATATATAATAATTGCTTTTCTCTAGTTACCTAAAGCCAATTTCCATAGACTTCAAGACTTTCTTATAAGCAAGCACAATTACATCAATTGGATTTATCTCTCAGTGAATTGCAAGCTAAGAAAAATATCTTAATAACCGCTACATAATCCTACAGTCTTCTAATGGCTTCAGGCAGCTGAATAGAAACAGTTTAATCGAGTGGCAATTTAAATATTCTTTACAATAATGTTCTGCAGTTTAAAAAGTAATCAAATCAACATAACCTTCTTAATTAACACTTCAGAATGATTAACACTATGTAAGCTTGTGCAAAAAATAAATTATGGGAAATGTATTTACTTCCCAGTTCATTGTATTCTTGCTACTTGACGAAATGGAAGAGTAATGGCTGAGTTTATGGTCTCATACCACCTTTTCGGTGCGTGGGGACTTTACACATATCCAAAATGCTTCACACGCCCGCTTTTACTGCAGCAGCCCTGGATGTACCCTTACATGCAAGAATAAATTATATCTTTTCTATTTTCTGGTCTACATTTTAAAAAGCTATTCCTGCTTGTCAAAGCAGAAGCTTATTCTCCTTTATGTTACTGCTGTACTATTCCCCCTATCTCCCCCCCCCCCATCTTCCCAGACTGGGTGTAATAGTAATAAAACCATTCTTTTTATAGCATGCCATTATTAGAAACCAATTTCAGAATTATTTATAACCCAGAATGGCTTATTAAGCAGCAATGTGAGAATCATGCAAATGACAGCGATCCAATGCAATATAATAAGCATAATCATTAGTCTCTCGTGCTGATTAATTAACTTTCAATATTTTATTTACATAAAAAGCAAATCAGTGAAATAACTTCTGCTCAGCCCAGGCTTGCCTTTCAATATTTTACACCAACCTAAAAATAATGTCCAAGGATTCCATTGACCGTGTCCCTCTGCGCTGCCCATGTCACCTGCCACATCTTAATAGGGGACAAGCTGAGAGTATTTTCTAGTTTTCTAATGGAATGAGAAATTGCATTTTCTTCCTCTCCCAGCAACTATTAAAGCGTAATGAATTCGGCCTAGAGTTCACGGCTGGCTGATCGAAATGAACCTCAGATCTGAGCTTTAATGCAGCTCTCCAGATTTCCTACCAAATCTTCCCATTAATCATCTGATGGATTCCAGTGAGATCTTCATAAGGCTTTGGGAGAAGATAGAGAGGGGAATAAAAAGAGGAAGGAAGGAAGGAAGGAAGGAAGGAAGGAAGGAAGGAAGGAAGGAAGGAAGGAAGGAAGGAAGATAATATTCCCTTGACTACTTCTCCTCTGTTTATAGCTGGGGGATAAACGGGGCTATGTATCTCTAAATACATTTACAGTGTGTCTATATTACTGTAACTGCAGATTATCATGAAATAGAGTTTCAGATTGCAAACTCCATTAGACCCTTAATACCATATTAATATCATTGGCTGATGCAGAAGCTGAGAGGTAATTGTTGGTATGCCAATCTCAACGCAAAGTTGCCCAAATGCCTCTGGCTAATATATTTCCAGAGCCAAGCTGTCAAGTGTGCTTTTTCCAAGTATCCTTCTGGTTCTTGCTCCTGTTTAATCTGTCATGCACTGGTTTCCAAGTGGATACATCCACATTTTCAAAAGCATATGCACTGTTGCTCTGAAATGAGGTGATCCAGACTTGATGGAAATTCTTTTACAACCCCAGTAAACCATGACACATAAAATGATTTTGTGGCCACCATTTAACTAACCCTAAAACGTAATTGAACAAAATTCTTTCCCCTCTGCTCCACATCTTCCCCTCCCTTCTATTCAATTATTATTCTTATAACATTTAGACACTTAACAGCTGTTCTTTTCTTGCTAATGGGCCCAAGCACGTTTCCCAGTCTAAATAAAAGGGATTGGAAAAATATGTCTCTACTTGGGACCCATACACCCCCAGTCAAGGCTCAGAAAGTGTCCTGGAGATTGTTTGAACAATGGTGTAATTGAAAAAAGCAAAGAGCAACCTCATTTTCAAACAAGGTGGAAATTGAGGACAAATCTGTAGTCCATATTACTCTAAAATTAACAAATGTGCTCCCTAAGGAGTTATGGCATTCTTAATACATGAACACAAAGATTAAAGATCTGTTAAAAGTGTTTAACAGAGTTAAAAGATTTATTGATAGATTTATTGATAGAAACTGATCAGGAAACAACTAGTTTCTCCTTCTCTGAATAGTATCTTGATTATCTTTTAAACAAGTGGATTATTTATTTTTATTTATTTTTATATTTTTACCCTACCTTTATAATTCAAGATGGCAAACATACATAATACTCTTTCCTCCTCCTATTTTCCTCATGACAACAACCCTGTGAGGCAGGTTGGGCTGAGAAAGTGTTTGGCCCAAAATCACCTAACTGACTTTCATACCTAAAACTGGACCAGAACTCAAGTTTCTGGTTTCCAGATCAACATTTTAGCCACTACACCAAACTGGCTCTCTGCTTGAGAACGCAAACCGAAACATGATACTTACACCACTTGCCAGTTGACAGCACCCAGGCTGATTAAAAACAAACCATATTCGCATAAAGCAAGACCAGACAATAGGAAAAGCCAAGCCAATTGGCTAAACAATAAAACAACAATAAAAGTTTAGCCTGGTTAAACTTTAGCTGGAGGAAGAGGACTAAAGGGCCAGCAACATATTCTTTTCAAACAGCAATTCATGAGCAGGCCCCTTCACTTAAAACAAATGACAGTTTTATAGATAAATATTGTATTTGAGATATGAACTGAAACAAAGAATACAAAGCCTAAATAAGAGAATAGAGAAAGCTAACTGAAGAACACAGGTTGTGAATTAAATGGAGTTTGTTTAGCATTATATTTAGAGCTAAGTGGGAAAATCCTATTATACTTATTGTCATGCTTAAAATCATAGTGGTTGTTAGTTTTGAAGAGAAATCACACTTGTATAATTTCCAAAAGCTTTTAAATAAGTACTTATTTTTAGGAGTGGATTTTTAAAGAGTTCTTGAATCAAAAGGTTAAATGGAAGTGAAAAAATAAGCATAGGTACGGTCAATAGTAGCTGAAACTGATGAAAGCTTGGTTAACTAAAGCATCGGTATGAATGCCTAAAACAAAATTCTGCACACATGCCAGAGCAGCTCCCTTGACATTTAGTAAGTAATCTTGCAGCATTTGAGTTTAATCCCCAATTTCAAAATGAATACTGAACTGTTTCCATTGAAATATCTAGATAATTGCTTAACTTTACTGAAATTTAGCTGAAGAAAATTTAAATTGCACACCTATTATACCTAAGCACTGGCTTTTCATTTCCAGTGTGGAAAATACGGTTATTTTAGATGATTAGAAAATATGAGATCCAATATAAAATAATTATGTCCATTCTCATTATAAATTCATTTGGAATTTCTGGGAAAAATGGGGGACTATTGGTCAATTAGTCTATTATACCTCTTTCTTTTAAAACCAAATGCAATATTTGAACTGGTGTATAATTTATTAGATCTTGGTGGAACTCATTGTATGCTGTTACACTGAGCCCTGAGACATCTTTTATTTTCAAAAGCATTATTTTAATTTTTGGGTCAGAGGAGGGTGCATTGTATCATATAGTGTAATCTTTGGGTTATGTATAAAAAAATCACATACATGAATATACTTGGAAAAAATAGGCTGAATCATACTGGATAAACACTTATCTGGTCTGGATTCTTCTTAAAACAACATTTTAACTGGTGGGTTTTGTGAATACTCCAATAATCTGAACTGGTGGCAATTACCATACCAGTATTAGGCATAACACTGATTTAGAAGCACCAATAAGTATTCATATGGTACTTACATGCACCAAATATCAACATACAGTGGGTCTCAGTAAGTTGCTGTTTTAGGATATTTGTACGCAACATGACACACTCTGTTACTGAATCGAAGGCTGAACATAACGATTTAGCAATAATAGTTGTTTGTATGACTTCCATCCTTAAGACTGAGAATTAAGAATATAAAGTCCAACACAGAAACAGATAAAATGAAGGCTGCCATGTATTTTTCAACCTTCCTTTTGCTGTGATTTGGAATGTAAATCTCCACATCTTTAATATTATACCATTTCAGTATTTGTGTGTGTGTGAGAGGGGGGGGGGAGGGAGACAAAAGATTTATCAGGAATGTGCTACTAATTCTTGAACATATAGCAATAATGGAAAGGTAGAAGTACTATTTGGATATATTTGTTGATTAATAGAAGTCAGTGCCAAACATATCAAAATAAGGAGTATTATATAAATTTAGACTTCCTTCTCCTTTCTTCTCAAATATAAAAATGCAGCTCAAATTAGCATGACTCCCTCAATCATGTTGCATTATAGCTATAGTCTAATCTAATGTGATGATGTATCTGTTTTGATTATACTGTTTGGCTATTGTGTATTTCTGATAAATTAGTCAAATAGCTTCAGTGAAATGAAGTATAATACTCAGCAATGAAGTATAGTACTTATCAATAAACTATAATCTTGCACCAGGTAGTTTAATCTGAATTCTAAAACTTTATTAGATTTAAATGCAAGGATTTTATTATTCAGCAATGTGGAGATAAGTACAATGATACTTATTTAAAAGTATTTATTTTTAAATCAGTGCTAGTAACATGCTGGGGCATAAAATAACAATTGGATCTGTTAATGGAATGTTACAGCCTATAAGCAATTTAAATCCAACCCTACATTTTAGTTTCTTTTTTTCCCTATTTGCCCACTACTAGTAGCATCTCCTGAATATAACAAAGTTCTCAATATTTAAGCAGATAAAAGAAGTAACAACTACAGTACAGCAAAATTATCCTGAAAAAAATAAGCTAAATGTTTATTAAATGCAATGTATATTATTAGTAAGGTAATGGTGATGCTTGAGACAAATATTGTATTTCATTTCAGAACAGAAACTAAGCATTGTATATTTACAATACAAGTTCAGTTTTGTTCTGTCACCCGGACCATCTGTGTTTCGAACTGGCAGATGCCCCTTATTTAAAAGGAGATTCTTCCTTTTTCTACCAAAATCCCAATGGAAATATAATAGACGCCCTTCACTATATATTCCTTTGTTTGTTAATTGAGTAACCATTCCCTGCTTCAAATGAGGTAGGAGAAAGCTCGCTTTCGCACAGAGGTTTCCACAGGGTAGCCCTCCTCTGGGTCTTCGGGGTTTCCTCGGCCGCTCAGGCCTTCCCGGGGACCGGGTGGCCTTGCGGGGGGGGTGGGGGGCGGGTGCACCCCTTTGCCGCTTCGCCCGATGACAGCGCAGTCCTCCGTCGGTCTAACCCGGCCTTCTTTTCTCTTTCATGGGCCCTCTCTTCTCCTTTCCTTCTTCGGCGGTGACGGCTGATCCGAGCAGGTCTGGTTCCAGAACCGACGGGCCAAGTGGAAAAAGCGCAAGAAGACCACCAACGTGTTCCGCGCCCCCGGCACACTGCTGCCCACGCCCGGCTTGCCCCAGTTCCCTTCCGCCGCTGCCGCCGCTGCGGCAGCCATGGGCGACAGCTTGTGTTCCTTCCACGCCAACGACACGCGCTGGGCCGCGGCCGCCATGCCGGGGGTGTCGCAGCTGCCCCTGCCGCCGGCCCTGGGCAGGCAGCAGGCCATGGCGCAGTCACTGTCGCAGTGCAGCCTGGCGGCGGGTCCCCCACCCAACTCCATGGGCTTGTCCAACAGCCTGGCGGGCTCCAACGGCGCCGGCCTGCAGTCGCACCTCTACCAGCCCGCTTTCCCTGGCATGGTGCCCGCTTCCCTGCCAGGCCCCAGCAACGTGACGGGCTCGCCGCAGCTCTGCAGCTCCCCGGACAGCAGCGACGTGTGGCGGGGCACGAGCATCGCCTCCCTCCGCCGGAAAGCGCTGGAGCACACAGTCTCCATGAGTTTCACCTAATGGCGCCCCCGCCTTCCCAGCCAGCAGCCTCTCCCAGCCGCGCCTCCCGTTTTCCCGCCTTTTTCTTCACCTCCGCCGGCCTCCCTGCTCTGACCCGAGCGGATCGCCTCGTTCCCGCCATTTCCCCCCCTTTTTAACCTAAAAGTGGAGGGGGAGCCACTCACTTACCAGGGAGCCGACTCAGGATCTGAAACCAATGGGCTAGTTTTGTGGGGGAAAGAAAGACGCAAGTAAGCGCGCGCGCACACACACGCGATCTCCGGCGAGCAACCCGGGCAAGTTCGAGCTGCAAAGGCGGAGACGGAGCCAACGCGTGTCTTAATTAAGATTTAAGAAATTCCTATCCTAAGGACTCAGCGGACCTCGTTTAAGTTCTGTCGAAGTTGCTCCCCGACCTACTCCTCACCCAGATCCACAGGAAAACGATAGATATATGTGCGTGCGTGTATAAAGTATATATGTATATACACACACATACACACACATATACGACGTGTATATGTATACACACGTATGCATGTGTGTGCGTGTGGGTGTATACATCATACATACAAAAACAATAGCCACATTTTTTGCAGGGGTTTTGATAGCAGGTTTTTGAACGGGCGGCCGAGCTCGACCTTCGGGCGGGCGCGGTGGCGGCGGCGGCGAGAACAGTAGCGATGACGTGAATCGTCCAGGGAAAACAGCCCATTTGATAACCCTTTTTAAGCGACGGGAGTCGAATTCAAATGATTTTTTTTTAAAGGCGGCACAGAAACCTCCGCCCCTTCCTTTCCCGTCCTTCCCACTTTTGATGGGCTATTTAATTTCTAGGGCGACCCCGTTTCAGCTTTGGCGCCCCTCAGTTTTTTCGCTTTGTTTCGGCCGCAGTCCCGCGCCCTCTCGGAGCATTGGGCGAGCGACGCCTGGCTAGCGTGGACCCGAGAGACCTCCAATCTGGCGAAGACTTTGTACAGATACAGCAAGCCGCTATTTCTTCCCCCTTTTCTGCATGTGCTGGTCCAAATCCAGAGAACAGAAGCTGTTTCGAAGAATGAACCCACGGTGAAATAGGATGTTTTGTGTAGATAAAGCATTCTTGTTACATACTGGTCGATTTGTGATATGTTTTAAAAAAATACTGTCTGTGCTTATTTATTATGGAATTTTGGGTTTCTTAATAAATGTTTGAGCCTATTACAAACCTATGATTTGACTTTTCCCAGCGAGTTGGCACCACATTAATGTAAATGGAAAAATAAACTCATTTGCTAAACGCGTAGTGGGAACTACGTAGTGTGAGATAAGAGGTATTTTAAAACGAGTGAGCAAATAATTCACCCCCCCCCCCCCAGTTTGGAATGGGGAGAGTTGTCACATGTTTTGGGAATAGTCGGCTGATTTTGCAGTGAAGCTACAGCATTCCTTAATTACAATTTCAATAAACCGCTTGATCTCTTTGTGTCAAATGACTTAGTATAAGAAGCAAGGTTCTAATGGAAATATCAGCAGCAAGAAGTATCTGAATCTAAAACAAGCACTTACTTGTAAGGATGCACATTTAAGGGTTACAGTAAAAATGGCAAATATCCAAATTCCTTTGTTCTGGTGGTGAACGATTTGCAACAAATAATATTTTTCTCGGTAAGTTCTGAGCAAAACATTTGATCAGACCAAGCTACCATAGAAGACACAAGGCATACAATAGGAAAAAACCCTCTTCAGATTTCTTAAAAATAATATTGCTTGTGTATATTTCATGTGGATTACAAACTCTGTGAATGATAAAAAGAAAGAAAAACAGAAGTCACTTTTTGTGACTATATTGGTAATAAAAAGGGCAAATATTAAGATGGTAGGCTTAAATAATGCCCCATTTTTAAAAAATCTTAAATTGAGTAAAGATTGGAGGGAGGGGGAAATGAAATTGAATGTACTCGGTGAAAACAGAAGGTACATTTGCCATTCATCTTTTTCCTGGCTCTGGAATTAGTGCCTGTTCTGATTGTTGAGACTTGCTGCCACAGCAGAGAAGATGCTCACTTCCCTTCCTTGCGCTTTTGCAAAGTTGGTCTCAGAAAGGCCAAGTGATGTTGCCAGGCACCAGGCAGAAAAGGACTCTGTCCTATTAATGGGATGCGCTCACTTCGTTTATGTCTGCACATCAATTACACATTTCTTAATTACACACTGGAGGATGCCATGTCCGGGAGCCTTTCACAGGAGGGCATTGCTGGCTCCCAGTGAGCATCACCCAGGATACACACACACATAGAGTAATAATTTTGCTCCCCCCTCCCCAATATTTTAAGGAATTTTTAATTTCAAAATGACAACTGTTTTATGATTAAATAATGCCTCTGAAAAAGACATCTAATTAATGTGAGCTTTATGATACAGCATTTAAACAGCCAACACAAAGGCTGAAAATGTTTCAACATAAGCAATCATTCAAAAAATAAGTTCTAAAGACTCCCTATGCATCAAGAAAAAATATTAACCTTATGGTACTCCTGATGACCCACTATTGCTTTGGAAAATGGCTACAGTACTCTTGAAATTTTAATATGCTGTTTGTTAAACTGGGAACAGCATCTTTATCCAAACAATGAGTTTAATGTTTTAATTATTTTAATTAAACATGCAGCATCAGAGGAAATTTGGTCTTGAGTATATATTTAGAAGAATGGTTCTGTTTTGTTTTTTAATTTTAAAATCACTTTTCTCTTGGGCCAGGATTCATTTACTGGTGTACTCTAATCTCTGTATTTTTCTATACTTCAGCTAGGAATCTCTGATGGATTCTAAATAATAGCGTATATTTAAATATTAACCTTGAACACAATAGTGGTTTTGAAACATAATAAAGAGTTCTTATTTAACCAGGGCCCCGTTTGGTATTTCCCTATAAAGAGGCATCTTTCTAGCCTGCCTTTTGTCTCTTAATTTAGATCATGGTAACCTCATTGTGTGCTTTTATTCCATTTTTGTGTCTTTTACCTACTTTTAATGTATTTTTTTAAAATAAAAGAATCTCCCTCTTCTTCGGATCTTGTTTGTGTGGTGTTCTTGGATTAAAAAGGTCCTAATTTTGAGCAGTTCTATTAACTCCATTTGGCACATAGAAAATCTTGTTTATGACAATTAAAATGGCTATGAGGTTCGTCTATTCAAGGCTTTAGCATTGCTTCAAGAGCAACATCACCCCTTGATCTCACACCACTTATCTCGATAGGCAGCTGAGCCGGGTTTTTTCCAGTTCAGTTGTGAAGCAAGTCAAATTGCAACACTTCTGTATTTTTCTTCTCTTGCAACTGTTAATCTGCTATAACATTTTAGTATTCTCACGTTATGCTTCAGATCAGTTTTCCCTACTGACCTGTTTGTTTGTTATTTTATTGTTTTTTTTTTCCAGCCTTCCACCACAAAAGCAAACACAGTGCGAAGCTGAGTACTGCCCAATTTCAATTGGGGGTTCCCTATAGGTCAACAGGAGGGACTGCTGGCTGGTTCATCATGAGTTCTCACACTGGCCTGAGTGAAGACAATTGTGGGTCATTATAAGATGAATTCAGAAGATTTGAGGCGTGACAATGGTGACTCTGTGTGGAAATGTCCATA
This sequence comes from Masticophis lateralis, assembly GCA_030761175.1. Taxonomy (NCBI): domain Eukaryota; kingdom Metazoa; phylum Chordata; class Lepidosauria; order Squamata; family Colubridae; genus Masticophis; species Masticophis lateralis. Next base: position 250,670,798 of record JAUDYJ010000002.1, on the reverse strand, counting down.
GTTAGGAAACTGCAGCAATGTCTAAAATTAAGCTAGGAGATCCCAAGCAAATTCTAACTTCTAATTGAAAGTACCTGCTAAGGCCTGAGGCAAGTATCTGTTCTTTCAGTTTGTGAGTTTCCTAATGAGGCACAAGAAAACCCTGAATTGTTCAACAAAGAGCTGTCTCCAGACATGGTTCTTTGACTAGGATTCTTACATAATGTATCTTATAAATTAATGTATTATTTTCATGTAGAAAATGCTTATGTGCATAATTACAATATTAATGACGAGCACCCAAAAATGTAGCATACAAAATAACTCTTTGGTCCTCACATCCCAATTTGCAATATGGAGGTAATGATATATCTAATGTTATTAAATAGTATTGATATAGCATTTTCAGTGCCTTTTTTGCAAAGTCAGAATAACCCAACTGACAAGCTAGCTAGGTTACAAGCATTGTTCAAGTATAGGAAGAATTAGCAATACTCCTAAGAGAATTCCACTGAAATCAGTAGTGGTATTGGTAGTTTGGTAGAGCAAGTTCAGTGTAATGGTTCAAGCACCAGGCTAGAAACCAGGACATCCTGAGTTCTAGTCTTGCTTTAGGTACAAAGTCAGCTGGGTGGCCCTTGGACCAGTCACTCTCAGCTTTAGGAAGGAGGCAATGAAAAATCACCTATGAAAAACCTTGTCACAAAAACTGCAGGGACTTGTCGAGACAATCTCCAAGAGTCAAGATTGACTGGAAGGCACTTATTTATTTATTTATTAATGATAGTAACATAACAGAAGAGCAGTACTATAATATGCACAATAATCACCAATGTCCATAGCATTCCTGGGCTCCCTGGGTGGTGCTAAATGGGTGACAACTATCAGATGCAGCCAAACTGCCTCTTGGGTTTCATGGCCGTGATAAAGTATATACCTCAAAAGTACTTAAATAAATAAATGAAATCACTATATAGTATTTAAGATGGAAAAGTATATTAAAATTGACCAGCTGGTATAAAGCAGTCTTCCTCAATCTGGTCCCTCACAGAAATGTTGAGGTTAGAATTTCAGAACTCCTAACTTGTCTGATTGATAGCCTTCATTGCTGAGTATTTTGTCTGTTGTACAGTAGTCCAAAAACATTTGAAGGATATCAGATGGGGAAAGGGCTCTTTCAAAGTCTGGTGCTTTAATATACCTAAGTATTTAATCTCATTGATGTCTGTTCTGGATACATGAACATGGACTGCAGTGTTCCTCATGTTAATTTAAAAATGCATTTAAATATCATGACACGTCAGTACATTCAGATAAAATAGGATTGAAATAATTGTTACACTTGTCTGAATAAAACTGACTATATATCAATTCCTACACATTCCAAAGAACTGAACCAATGGCAACTATGTCCTGATGATATAGTTGTAATGTTAACACAACATAATCATGTCAATATGGGAACAGTATGGTTTTGTTTATCCATTTGAAATTGTGGATAACAGGATCATTTCACTTTTAGGAGATCTGTTCATATCTGCCAGTTTCTACTTTCCAAAAAGTAGCAAAGGTTGTTTACAGGTATGTTAATTTTAATATGATATAACTTTAAGTGCAACAGGTTTATGATGTAGCTATGCAACGAAACAGAGTTTTCAAAAGCTTTTAAAAACTCCCAACCACATGCTTTAAGATGGTAGGGTGAGATGAGCACTTAAATTGGAGTGAGGTAAAAATTCAGAGCCAAAAGTAGAACTCCTTTCACTAATGGAAAATTCTGAAGCGTTGTAAAAACATTTTCACTTAATTATCATCCTTCCCAAATATCCATCATATTATCAAGAGTTTAATGAAAAATGTTGTGCTGATTCTGAATGAAGTTTCTTGATTTCATGCAGGCATTTGTTTCCATGGCAATAGATGTTTGCCTTAGATAAAGGCTTGGAAATTAGTGGAACCAGATGATCTGGGGTCCTATAGGGGAAATGCTTGCTTCTGTCTATCATAGGAAAAATGATGCACTTAAATCAGGAACGCGGGGGAAAATGGAGTCTTGGTGATTTTTATTGTGCAAAGTGCCTTACAAACTCTACTTCATCCACAACAACATTTTACATATCGGGCTCATTAATTTATGATTGAGGTAGAACATGGCTTGCTCAGGCCCTTTAGTTAATAGTCAGAAACTTTCATGCTTAATCTTAATATGACTTTTTTGTTATTAATAAGCCTACACAATTAATAAGTACTCTGTACTATTAAATAGGAGCCGAGAGTCTCATGATTCTGAAAGACTACTTTGTTCAAGGCTATCACATTCAGAAAGTCTGTCTTTAGCTACTTGTGCTGTTTTAATGTGATAATTACCAATTGAAGAGAATATTTATAGTTGAGGATTAAACTGTGGGGTCCACCCCCCCGTCCATGTGATAATCCATTTTCCCCAAATTTTGCACATTTTATTATGCCTTTACTTTTGATATGTCAGGGTGTACTCTTCTGAGTTCTGAAGGATGAAAATATTTCAAATACATAAATGTAGGCATCTTCATGCCGGAATTAGCAAAATTCTAGGCTTACTGTATATTATCATAGGCTAATTTCATCCTTGGTTATATCATAGGCTAATTTCATCCTTAGGGTTCTGTGCATTTACATGCAGTAGCAAGACACAATTAATCATACCTTTCCATAATTTGAGGATGGTATAATATATATGGATGCAGCTAAGAACTAATATTTAACATTGTCAGATGAAAATATCCGTAGACCTGTTTCACATTTTGCAGTACCAAAGGGGTCCTGAAACTACTGATACCAAGCACATTTGGAGAATATTTGACTGTAAATCAGTTACCCTTTAAAACTATTAATAATCAGAGCATTCTTACATCAATCAAATCAATATAATAAATAAATAGACAATCCTTCCTATATTAAGTCAAGAGTGGTCAACCTTCAGATGCTTGGAAGATGGCTTCAGGGGCTGACAATAATATATGGTGAATGAGGTTTTGTCACATATTTGGAAAAGGACAAGATTTTAATTTTTGACCTGGATTTTTCATAGCCTTTTTAGGATTACAGTTTTAATGAATATCCATAGTACTACAGTACTGTTCCAGTAGTAGACATCAGAGAAGCTGGTGTATTTATAGAGTTCTACAGCTTCAGATTGTCTACTCCTATATTGTGCACCGGGTTTTGATGTAAAGAGCCTTCCTTAGCTTGTTTTCCAAAGAGTTAAGCAAAAGTGACCTCTCTGGATTCTTATGAGAACAAAGAAGGCAAAGTTTTTAATATAGCTCTCCTCCCATATAACTAAACATATGCAATGATGAATGGTCACACTTGGGATGTTCTTGCATGATTCAGATCATATATCCAGTCAATTTAATGATTGCTGATGTGCAGATATGAAAATAAATGCAGATAGAAATGCTTCTGTATCAGCACTGCACTGGCCTACATGTCACACTCCCTTGTTGGGCTGTAATAAAAAACTGCAGTGCATTGCCTATTAAGAGTGCTTTAAGAAGTAACTTCACAATACAAAGCAAATACATATATTCATCCCCCACACAAAATAAATTTATATTTAGACCCCTCCCTCAGCTTCCAGATAAGTGTGTTTTACTGTTTGACTGGGGTTACATTTACTCAACCCATTTGCTTGCCTTAGCTTGCACTGACAATGTTAATCCAATTCAGGTATTAGTGAGTAGATATCGATTTATTTTCATGCCAGCATGCCTCCAAATACATTTGTGCTCTTTTAAATATTGCTTCATCCCGAATACCTACAGATGGTTACATAACTAAGCAAACACTGTTATTTATGTTTAGTGCTACATCGCTTTCTTTCTTACTTACTTTCTTCTCCTACACTTCTTTCTCATGAGAATGAAAAATATTTTCTCTTTTCTGTAGATCTGGGAGACTTGCATTAAAAATCATTGACCCATTTACCTTCTCCTGATTTCTGTTTGACAAACGATAATCCAAAGGATCTAACTAAGGTGGCAAAGCAGTGAAGGATTATACTAGAATATTTCTTGTCATTGCTTCCTCCTTGATAGTTCTATAAGAGGCTTTAGTGGATAATGACTTCAGGTTGCAGAAACTTTGGAAAAGAGACACTATGGAATAGATTTTGCCACTTTAGTATCACTGGCAATAAATCTGGCCACTAACATACACCCCCCCATACCCAAAATGAAAGAATGCAAAAAAGTATTAATTGGTGTTGTGCACCTTCAATCTTCATGTTCAGAATAAAAACCTCAAATCATAAAAATGTTTCTTGCAGCAATGGAAGGATGGTAGTTAACCTGTCAAATGAAACTGTATAACCTTTTCCTGCTCCTTTTCATGACAAAGATAATTTCAGCTGAGAACATTTAGAAATAGAACTACAGCATGGAGAGATGCTTGGACCATTAATCCAGGCATCGACTTCCTACAGAGTTTTTTGATTAGTCCGATTCAATCGGGGATGTTTCAGAATAATTATTTCCTTCGTTTCTCACTATTGTTAGGTTCACCAAGTTCAGACTAAACTGAGGTAGGAGCAATGTTTATTAGTAATTTAGTAATCCAGATTCTCCTAATAAAACAGCATAAATATCTTATCTGAAAAACTGCAGTCCTTCCTTCTTATATCCTTGTACAAGATACAGCCATATTCAGAAGACATGGGTAATTAAACATCTATTCGGCATATTATATTATATTTTGAATATATTACATTGCAAGATTGCTGTATTTTATTTGGTACCAACATAGATAACGTCCTTGTGTATCAGACATTTAAAAAAAAAATATTCCTTTTAACTATTTTAAGAACAGAAGATAAAAGGCATAATATACACAGACATTATGATAAATGAATGGTTCTATTAATTTAAATAGGGTGAGTTTCAGGTGAGTTGTGCTTGTAAAAATATTTCATTTTGTTTCACATGTTAAAGAAATATCATGTAGTTAGTGGCTAAAATTCATGCACTAAGCTGTTGATATATGTTGAGAATAATACGGTACTAGATTTCAATCCTACATATTTTCTCACAACTGAATAACAGTTTGATCCTACCAAAGACCTCAAAACACCATCTAAGCTAAGGCTACTCATCATCTACCCACCTTCACTTTCACTGTCTCTTTGTTCATTCTGCTCCAGTTGATCATTCCCTTCTGTTGTCTTTTTCCTCATCAAGCCCCTCCATAAAAGGTGATCTCACTAAATTATATTTTAGATTTGCTTTTTGGCACTGTACCAAAAGTTCTGCCTCAAATTTCCCTTATTTTGTCTTCTTTTGTAAACTAGCATATTTACATTCAAAATAATGACACTGAGAATTATTTTAATAGTTACATATTTTGCATTTTTGTATTAAATTTCTAAATATATTTGAGAATTTGTGGCATCTTTAAACATTTTTACAGTCAGAATTCCCTACAGTTTTGCAAGCCATAATCAATTAAACTATAATGCCTAAACAAAGCCAGAGTGTTGTAGTAATTGTGACATCAAGTTAGAAACCAGAAGATAAAGTTCTAGTCCTGTCTTAGGCATGAAAGCCAATTTAGGTGACCTTCCCACTCAGCCTTAATAAGCAGACAATGGCAAATCACTTCTTCAATCTTGCCAAGAGAACTTCAAGGATTTATCCAGGCAGTTGCCAAGAGCCAAAAACTGACTGAAATCACCAACTCAGTTTTAGATGCTGAAATAGCCATCTCTAAAGCTAGATTTTTTTTTAATAATAATGATATTTTGAAGGAAACTAGAGCAACAGTAGAGTGTTTTAAAACATTCTTGACTGCCTTTTGCAAGGCTTGCAATTATTTGAAGTCCTAAATCCGTGATGGCGAACCTATGGCACGCCTGCTACAGGTGGTACGTGGAGCCATATCGGTGGGCATGCGAGCATTGCCCTAGCTTAGCTATAGCGCACTTGAGCGTGCAGGCCAACTGATTTTCAGGCCTTCTGGGAACACCGGAAGTTGGCAAATGGGCTGTTTCTGGCCTCAGAGGGCCTCCAGTGGGGTGGGGAAGGCCATTTTCACTCATAGAAAGCCTCTGGAGCCTGGGGAGGGCGAAAAACAGGCCTACCGGGCCTACTGGGTCATTGTGTGCCAAAAACAGGGGAAGCCATGGGGGGGGCGCATTGAATTGTGGGTGTGGGCACGCACATGCGCGATCCCCACATGCTCCCCCCGTTTTTGGCACATGATGGCAAAAAGGTTAGCCATCACTGCCCTAAATATTTGGGGAGTTCTAGAAATGTCATCATTACTCATTGTCTATACCTGTGATGGTCAGGAGTGGGTTCTACTTACCTTTACTACTGGTCACAATGGGAGTACACACATGCGCAAATCATCAATTATAATGTCCAGGCAAGTGGGCGGAGCCTCCCGCCGCTTTTACTACCAGTTCTAAAGAACTGGACAGAACTGGGAGCAACCCACCACTGGTGATGGGGAATCTATAGCACACGTGCTGGAAGTGGCATGTAAAGCCATCTCTCCAGGCACGCGAGCTGTTGCCCGTTGCTCTTCCAGATTCTGGCGCGCCAGCCAGCTAGTCTTCACACATGCAGGAGCACCAGAAACTGAAAGAGCAGCTGCCCAGTGTGCATGCGTGCATCCGGAAGCTGATCTTCTGGTTTCCTGCATGCACATATGCACCGGCCACCTGGTCTTCCGGTTTCTGGCATGCATGCATGTGCAGAGACCAGCTGGCCAGTGCACATGCATGCACCAGAAACCGGAAGATAATCTTCCTGGTGCGTGTATGTGCACAGGCCAGCTGCTCTTCCAGTTTCTGGTGCTCCCTCATGAGTGAAGATCAGGTGGCCAGCGTGCTGGAACTCCTAAGAGTAAAGGGAGCAGAGCTGCCAGCCAGGAAGGGCAGGCTGGGGCTTCTCTCCCTCCCTGCCCAAACAGACTTCTTGCATTACTCCAGCCTGCAGCACTGATGCGAGTCTGTGGTCTGAACACCTGGCAACCTAGGGCACACAGGGCAGCCGGCAGTATTTGTTGGCTGGGCGGTGGCCCGCCCTGCCCTCTGCTCCTGCCACCTTGAGGGTGAGACGGTGGCAGTGATTCTTGTGCTGCTGCTTCCGGCTGAGATGCTGTAGCAGCCAGGAGGAAAAAGAAGAGGAGCCGCCTTTGGGGAGGCGAGCTGCCTCAGGAAGGCCGGAGGAGAATGCAGCTCCTCATGCATGGAGATGCCACTGAGGGGTAAGAGGCATGCTAGCCAGGGAGTGGGAAGGTGCTGCCAAGGGGTAAGAGGCACACAGGCCAGGAAGTGGCCAGGAAGGGGGGGGTACCACTGGCTTGTTCTCAGTGGTGTGCTGGGGGGGGCTTCATCCTGGCCAGAGTTGGGGTGAAGCTCTCTCGCGTGCTGGCCTGCCAACCCAAGCCCCGGGAACACTGATGTCCCTTACCTTCGAGGCCGGGAAGGGGCTTTGGCTTTCCAGTGGAGGGAGGTGACATTTCCCGCCCAACTTTGTCTCCCTGTCTGGGGCTGCAAAACTGGGTGGGCATGTCCCGCCACCCTGATGGGGACCAGGCGGGCAGGCAGGGAGGTGCGAGGACCCCTAAAAGGCCATGTGGAGCTAGCGCATGTGCTCTGGACAACTGCTCTAATGCATGGATGCATGCCAGAAACCTGCTCTTCCAGTTTCCGGCATGTGGGCCTGCTCCTGCATTCCCATTTTGGCACTCGGTGCTGAAAAGGTTTGCCCACATTGGTCTACACATATGAGAATGACCGAGAAATGTAGCTTTTTTAGGGTGGTTTTAATTATAAACTATAGAGTTCAAATATTCTCTTACCCACTGGAGACTGCATATTCTGAGCAATCATTAAAAAAGGAGAGAGTTAATAATACAAAATGTTCTAGTTTTTTCCTCTCACTGTACTTTAAATTTCAGTGAAAATACAATAATTAAATCTTCAGTACAATAATTCTCATATGCCTTTACACCCACATATCCCTCTCTTTGCCTCCTCTGTCTGGATAATAAATCCTTATGAAAGCTGTTGCTGTGTCCAAGATGAGTTGTGAAATTGTTTAATAATGTTGGCTTAGATGGTGACATCACTTTTGGAGTTATTTATTTGTTATCATACCACTATTATAACATGATGGTAGGACAATCAACATAAAGCAAACCAAAGTGGAAGAGATATAATATGTGACTAAGGAAAAATGATAAACAAAGAATCAGGACAAGCGAACAACTGCTTCTTTATCTTTTTTTTTTTTAAATTAAGAATTTTACCTGAAGTAAAAGGCAAATCTAAAGAAAAAGAAAAGGAAAAAAGAAGTATGAGAAAAAGAAAAAAAAAAGAAACAAGAAGAGAAACTAAAGTTATGAAATATGACTTCTGACTTCTTCAAGCCGTTAATTATAATCTTATTCTTCCCGCCCTCTTAGATATTATATAATTCCCTTCAAATCCCCACAGTCATCGTTTTAAATCCTCAAACCCATAAATTATCTTATATTTTTTTCTTTTTTCAGCAAAAAGACCGTAAAGTTTCCAGTCTTCCAAAAAAGTTTTGTTGTTCTTCCATCATTGAGCATACAATAATCTTGGTACACTTACTAAATACAAAATCAACCTCCCATGAGTCTTTTCTAATACATTACCCTTAAAGTCCCAATAAGAAGAGTTCTGTTTTTTCCCAATATTTATCTTTAAAATCCACCAGCAATTTCCACTACTGGTTCTGGCAAACCGGTCCGAACTGGCTGAATATACCCCTTGTAGCATCCCCATGATCACGTGATCAAAATTCAGATGCTTGGCAACTGGTTCATACTTATGTCCGTTGTTGTGTCCCAAGGTTGTGTGATCCCCTATTGTGACCTTCTGACAAGCAAAGTCAATGGGGAAGCCAGATTCGCTTAACAACCGGGTTACAAACTTAACAACTGTAGTGATTCACTTAACAATTGTGGCAAGAAAGGTGGGGCAGAACTCACTTAACAAATGTTTCAGTTAACAACAGAAATTTTAGGCTCAATTGTGGTTGTAAACTGAGGATTAATTGTATGCTATTTAATAATGCTTTACAGCCCTCTCTAAGTGGTCATCCTTAGAATTATAATGCTTCTCATTTGTCCCTTCTATTTTAATTTGATGATCAGCTTTCCAAACATACTTTTGTATTCTTCTCAGCAGCTTCAACATACTCTTCCTAAAGATAACCCCTAATTCCAGCTGGAATTGGCCAGTTGTGAAGAGCAGATATGAACCAACATATCATTTGTTGTTTTTTACTTCATGAAAATTGGCAGGCTTTAGACTACTACCTTTGTACAGTTAATTGCTGTAAACCATGTCAGATATGAATTTGAATTTGCAAAACAAATGTCTGGTGGATTATTCAGTGACTGTTCTATTACCCATAAACCAAGTAAATTAAGCTAAGATTAAAGCATTATTTAATTGGTTAGCTAAATTTAGGGAAGGATCCTTTTAATTGATACAAAAGTTATTCTAATAATTTATTCGATAGTATTATAGAAATAAAGAGATGTATATAGTACAAATCCTGCAAAAAAAGGCTTTTTACATTATAAAATTATAAGCCCAACTTTCCAGTTAAAATTATGCTAAAAATAAATTAAATGTGAAGCAAACATGATGCATGTCTTAGTTAAAGCTTCATCTTGAAGCCACATCATAAAAATTTAATCCTAATTCTAATAACACTAGGGGTGGAAAAAAATTACTACCAGTAGTAACAGATGTGAAATTACATTAGATAAATATAATCATTAGTTTCAGTCTCACCCTGGTTAATTTGTTTGTGGAAATGTGCAACCCATTATTCATTAGGTAATTTTTCACACATTGATTAGAAAGCCATGTCAAATTGTGATCCCAACACATTTGGGCTTACCTATCTCACAGTGAACTGTATAGCTTACAATAGTGGAAATGGGGGACAAAATGTTTATCTCAGGCTGATTTTGTGCCAATAAATAAAGTAAATCAATAGCCAGTGAAGTGTGAACAACATTTCTCTGCTGTATAATATGGTTTTGGGGGCAATTTGACATGCTACAAGGGGAAACAAGGGTCTTGAACAGAAAGGTAATAAAAGCAAATCATGCTGGTAACAGTTATTGAAGTTCTGTGTTTTTCTATACTTGGACAATTTTAGGATGTGAAAAATAATGCTCATAAAATTATGAAAACAATGAGACACTCCCAAATTTATTAGCTTATTAGATCTTATTTGTATAGTGAATGAAAGTGATGTTCACTGGAACCTTTTGATGAATGAACCTTTTATTAAACAAAGATTCTTTTCCCCATTTCACTTTCTATTTCTGATCCATTTAAAGAGGATCTGAAAAATGTTTGCAACTTTGATCTGGGGTAAATTCAAAAGAATAGCTGCTTTGATTTGTGAAACTATCCCATGTATATCCATTTTGAATGTGATGCCAACTGATAAGAATTCTGAAACTTTATCCTAATTGACTAGACTGGCATGAGAAATTAAGAACAGTATTTCAGTGCAGTATTTTAAGAGGGTTTTTTTGTGGGTCAGTGAGAGTATTAAATATTGAAAGCTACACAAAAAGAAAAAAATGTTTTTAAATTACGCGGTCCCTAACCTTTGTGGCCTGGCGGCCTGGTGAAGAGGGTGGGGTGAGGAACCCGTCTGCACGAGAAGCAGGCCTGGATGCATGTGCGCATCCACGCGACTTAATTTGTGTCAATTGAGTTGCGCATATGCACATGCACGCCGCCCTGTCACTCTCATGGCCTGGTTGTGAATAGACCATGATCCAGCAGTGGGCTGCGGCCCAGGGGTTGGGTTGGGGACCCCTGTTTTACAGCAAAAGTGGCCAACCCTTTCCTTTTGAAGGTTACATTCCTCGAGAAGAAAACTGTCAGAAAGTATATGCAAGGTAAGGTAAATGGCTGCTATGATGGAAGCTCTGTTTGGTGTGTGTGTGTGTGTGTGTTTGTGTGTGTGTGAAACTCATACACTACTTTTTGGACTGTGTCCCCTGTGGACACACTACTTTGTAATTTTTTTCTCCACTATTTTCTATCTAATGTCAACAGCCCCGTGTATATGTGTAATAAATGCCACCGAAAATATAATATTAGATTTATATGAGTTATTTTAACAGACGAGTTCTACTGTGTTGAATGGAAATAAATAGCATTCATTCAGTAGTAATAGTACTATTAATACTAGAAGTATAGTATCTTGTTTATTTATACTAGAGTTCTATCAGTACAAAAGACTAAGTTTTTAATTAAAATTAGCAATTTGAGGAGGGGATATGCAGCACATTATCTTAGTGAGGCTAATAAGACACTCCCACCCACTATCCAATCTCTCTCTCCTCCCGCCCTTGTCTCTGAACATGAAGGTCTGATGTCCAAGGGGAGAATGGAATCTACAATTCACTGGACTTGCCCCCGACTTTGGCCCACAAAAAGCTCTTTGAATCTTTCATCTTCTAACTGCTTCTAGTGATGGCTCAAGGCCTCAGATGTTTCTTTTTTTTAAATCCAGATTAAAATAATTTGAGGTTTCCGCATAATGCAAGCTGCTTTAAAGCAATTAACATGTAATTAAAAACAGGTTTTCCTCAGCAGGTCAGATTCTGAAGGGCTCAGCAGTTGTTGCCATTGAAAATGGGAAAGGAGGGGAGGCCAAGTTGTTCAATCTGCAAAGAAAGAACAGCTGTACTGGAGTTTCTGAGAGGTAGAAATCATAGCTGGAAGGATTGATGGATGGAAAAGTCATAGAGAATATGGCTTTTTAAAAAAATAAATGTGGCACATTTGATGATAGAGTCTTTTAGATATCTTATTCTTTGATTGCTCTGTAACCTAGACATGTAACCAGACTTTAACTCATAACATCTTGACATTCTATACTGAATGACACACAACCGTGGTTCTCAATCTGTGGTCCGTGGACCCCTGGGGGCCCACAATGTCATCACAGGGGATGAAGGCTTGAAGAAATGTTGAGTTAATCTTGAATTAAGTCTTGGGGGGGGGATCCGTGGCCACAGAAGGTATCTAAAAGGAGTCCGTGGTGAAGAAAAGATGGCAAACCACTGACACACGAAAATTTCTTTAAAAGCTTTGTTTTCCATCTTTTATTCAATTCTTTTAAATCTTGATTTCCTTTCCTCTCTTCATTTAAAGTCATACAGAAAAAAACTAACCTTTTAATTTCAGTTGCTCTGATTTTAGATACAATTCCCCATAACTTTGCTTTGGCCATGAAAATTCAGGCAGTGTTGTGCCAAAATCTACTTACCTAAGGTTATTTTTTTTAAGTGGCAAAAAAGAACATAGCCCAATTAACTGGGAGGGATCTATTTGTGCATTTAAATTAATGGGAAGTTAGGGCCTTATCCTTTAAAGAGTAATATAGTTGAGGGCCTTGAGAATACTGAAAATTTTTATTATTGGAGATCCCATGAATACATTGCACAACTTTAAAGACAGATTTCTTTTCCAGAATTTGAAAGTCTAGGACCAAAGCTAACAATTCCTTTTGAGGACTGTTTTATATAGATAGTATAGAACTTTCACCATAAGAATATTGTCCGTACCTAATGAAAAAAACCACCCCACTCTAATTATGAGACTGGATGTGTAATAAAACGTGCAAATCTCCAGTTTGTTCTGTGTTGTCTGCAGTGATGATATGAAAGCATGTTTGTGTAAATTCACCCATCTGCCAAAAATAATGTACCATATTTGCTATTTATCCTGCTAAAATCTATTTCAAAGATGTCAATGCCTCTGGACATTTAATGTTGCTTATAAACTGAATATGCAAAGCCCATATGCTGTAAATTTGCTACCATGGATTTCTTCCCACACTTGCATTTTTCTTTTGTTTTAGCATTATTATAAAATTGGTAGATTGATAGGATTACAAGTCCAGGGCAAAACTAATCATATATTTAGTGTATGGACATTTAAATATTTAAACAGATGGTTCCTGTGACCTTACACATCTCCTTTATAAATGTATGCTCTGTCTTATAGAACCATCTGCATCCTAATATGCAGGTCATATGTTTCCAAGTGTTTCCTTGTTAACCAGCTGAAAGCTCCAACGTCATCTCCTCCCTGCTGCTGGTTCAGATATTTCTCTCCATTACTTGAGTGGAACTTCAATTGACACCATGTGGAACTTGCTACTGTAAATTATCCCCAAGTGTCATATAGCTCACATGTTTTGTAATATAACATTTATCTTTGATTTATCTGTTAGTCAATAATTGGTAGAAATTCATACTGCATGATTTTTTTAAAGTAGCTTTGGGGACATTTCTAGTAAATAGATTTTCATTTCAGCTCTGAAGAAAAATAATATTATTAGGCAAAGCTTAGTTATGTCTTATTTCCCAAAATTGTATTCAGTGTGGAGAAACTGTCTGCTAATTTCACCAATTTTATTTCCAGATCAGCCACATACTCAAAATGGGAAAAGAAAGGGGTCCATTCAATAACATATGAGCTAACTTTTCCTAACACTATGAAATTTCCCCTTTGTCTCTCCTTCCTGTGTTTCAGACTCCAAACCTATTTTAGAGTATCACTTATTCTTCTGCAACAGATTTAGATATGTGCACGGAGGAAGTAAATCTGTTCCCACAGATAAAGTTGGATGCAATCATTCACACTAATCCAGGGGTGAAATTCAGCAGGTTCTGACAGGTTCTGGAGAACCGGTAGCAGAAATTTTGAGCAGTTGGCCCCAGAGTGGGGAAAGAATGGATATTTTGCAATATCCCTCCTCCTGGAGTGGGGAGGTGAAGTGGTTGGGCAATAACGAGCAGCACAGGCAGGATAGTGACAACAGCTCTTTATTACATGGTGAGACTTCAGCAAAGTATGCAGGCAGCAGCACTCTTTATATACACTTTGGCTGCTGGTCATCAACCAATCACAAACAACCCCTAGTTTGAAACTCCCGGTCAAAACAGTAACAACATAAAACCCCTCCCCTCCCAGAATGCATTTTATCACAATTATTTACATATTTACAAATGTAGTCGCGCAGGTGACCTGGGCATGTCTTAGTCCTAGTCGACCTGCGCAGTTCAGTTGCAGGCGGGGTGTTGAGCCGGTCAGAGGGACCTCCCGTCTCTCCTGGCTCTGCCAATGGAACCTCCTGGAACCCTTCGGAGGTGTGACTTTCCCCGGCTGGGAGGAGTGGCTCGCTGGGGCAGCGCTGGAACTCTGGCTTGCCAGATAAGTATTCTGGCTCACTCGGGGTTGAGGTAGCTGTATTGAAAGGACTCTGGAAGTTAGGAATCGGTTTAGACTCGAGGTCTGCATTTTCACTGACCAGTCTTTTTCTTAACTGGTCGATGTGTCGCCTCCAAATTCTACCTTGGCCGATATCAATCGTATACGATTTTGGCCCTGACATCCCAGTTACTATACCCTCAACCCATAAGGGACCGGTTGCATAATTTCTTGCAAAGACCGTTGTGCCAATTGGGAAATGCCTGAGACCTCCCTCTTCCCCCTTGAAAGTATCGGTCGAATAATTAGGATGCAACCGGTCGAGGACACATCTGAGTTTGCGGCCCATCAAGAGTTTGGCTGGATTATGGCCGGTGGCTGTGCAGGGAATGGCGTGTTGCACAGCTAGCAATTGGTCTAGCTTGGCCTGCCAGTCGCTAGAATCTAAACGGGACAAGGCCTCCTTGGTGGTCCGAACGAATCGTTCAGCCTGACCATTCGAGGCCAGATGGAAGGGGGCCGACAGGGCATGCCGGATGCCCAGTTCGGCAAGGTAGCTTTCGAATTGGACCGAGGTGAATTGTGGCCCGTTATCCAATACTAAAGTATCGGGCAGACCGTGCATGGCAAAGAGGCAGCGGAGGACTCTAATGACCGGCTCTGAAGTGGTCGATGGCATGAGAAAACCTCCAATCACTTGGAGAATGCATCGACCACTATTAAGAAAGACTGACCGTGGAACGGTCCAGCAAAATCTATATGGAGTTGTCCCCATGGGCCCTTAGGTTTTTCCCATTCCCTAGCAGGGGCAACCGGGGGATCTGGATGGGACTCCTGGCAGGGCCTGCACTTCCCCACCCACTCAGAAATGTCTTGGTCCATGTGCGCCCACCACACGTAACTTCGGGCAAGACCCTTCATCCTAACCATGCCCGGGTGACCCACATGCAACATCTCTAGCACTCTATGTCTTAGGCTTTCAGGTACAACAACACGATCTCTCCACAATAAACAACCCCCCAACATAGATAATTCGTTGTGTTTAGTACAAAACGGTTTGAATACAACAGAGTCAGTTTGTGTAGGTCAGCCTCGCAAAACCCAGCCCATCACAGTTCGGATAGTAGCGTCTCGTTTAGAAGCCTTGGACATCTCGGCAGAAGATAGAGGCCCTGGGGGCACAGCGTCCAGCAAAAGGATAGGGGCCTCGGGAGTCGGATTGTCTAAAATGTCAGGCAGAGGGCATCTGCTAAGGGTGTCTGCATGGCCCATGGCTTTTCTGGGTCGGTGAATTAGTTTGTAAGAGTATGCGGCCAAAAAAATTGACCACCTAGTCATTCGTGGAGAAAGTGCGGCAGGGGTAGGCCTGTCGCCGGCAAGGAGGCCCAGCAGCGGTTGGTGGTCAGTAACTAAATCAAATGATTGACCAAACAAATACTCGTGGAATTTTTTAACGCCGGCAATGGCAGCTAAGGCTTCCCTGTCAAGTTGGCTATAGTTGCACTCTGTGCATGACAGAGTCCGGGAGTAGTATGCAATGGTTGCCTCTAGGTCATTCGGCAGTCTATGGCTGAGCACAGTGCTGACGCCAAACGGAGAGGCATCACAAACCAAGACCAACTGCAGTTCAGAGCTATATTGAATTAGAAAACTGTCCTTGGAAAGGAGTTTCTTAACAGTGTTAAATGCCGCCGCTTCTGCTTTGCCCCAAACCCAAGGGGTGTTCTTGCCTAAGAGTCTATGGAGTGGCTCGGCTACCGTTGCCTTATCTTTTAGAAACATGGTGTAGAAATTAAGAAGGCCTAGGAAGGCCTGCAGCTCAGTCTTGGTCTTGGGTGTGGGAGCACTCTTGATGGCTCTCACCTTGCTTTCCGTGGGGTAGATCCCCGATCCGTCAATCGTATACCCTAAGAACTCAACTGAGGGAACCCCAATTTTGCATTTCGACTTTTTGAGTTTTAGACCGGCCTCACGGAACCTCGAAAGGGTTAACCTGATTCTTTCTGCCAGTTGCTTTTTGTTTTGGCCACTAATTAGCACATCATCAAAATACGGGACGACTCCGGGGAGGCCTTGTAACAGGCGCTCCATTGTGCTTTGAAACAATCCCGAGGTGATGCTGACCCCAAATTGCAACCGGGTGCATTTAAAAGCCCCTCTGTGTGTGACAATAGTTTGCGCTTCTGCCGTGGCATCGTCTACTGGCAGCTGCTGATAAGCTTGCGCAAGGTCTAATTTGGCGAATATTTTCCCTGGGCCAAGGGAATGCAGTAGATGATGAACTACTGGGACAGGAAATGCGCTTTGCTGTAACGCCTTGTTGATGGAACATTTGTAATCAGTGCATATCCTGATAGACCCATCTGCCTTATTTGGGGTCACAATTGGGGTTTCCCATTTGGCATGGTCTACCAGCACTAAGATGCCTTGCCTAATTAGTTTATCTAACTCGGCATCAATTTTGGGTTTTAAAGCAAAGGGGACTCTCCTTGCCTTGAGCCTAATTGGGGCTACCCCTGGGTCCAAATTAAATGAAATCGGGGTCCCCACGTACTTGCCAAGGCTGTCCTCGAACACATCTCGGAACTCGTGCAGGAATTGTTCTTTGAGTGACGTTCCGCTGAGGCTGTGGACCCCCGTAAAGCCCATGCTAAGGGCTCGGAATCAGCGTAGACCCAGAAGGCTTGGTAGCGGATTGCTAAAGTTAGTTAGCGGTAGTCTCTCCTCGAAGTCGCCGTAGGAGATGAAGGTGTCGACACCTTCGACTGGAACTCGGTTCCCCTGGTAGTCTAGCAGGCGGACTCATTGTCTCGATAACTGGCTCTTTCTGTAGTTCGGAAGCAGGGACTTTAGCGTAGCCCACGACATGATGGAGAGTGCAGATCTGGTGTCGATCTCCATGCTGCAGGGCTGTCCATTGATCTTGATGGTAGTGAAGACTTTTTCTTCGACTGACGTGCTGGCTTGCCCGACTCTCGTGCTATAAGTTTGAATTTCGCGCCGCTTTTCGGCGCCCTTGTTCTGGATTGGTCATTTTGAAGGCGGCGGTAGCTCTGATTGGTTGCATTGGTCACGTGGTTTAGAAGAACGCGGAAGCTGAGCTCAGCATACTCTAAGTGACCTCTCTTCTTGCAGCGCCTGCAAATGGCATCGTGATATTTGCAAGCTTGTCTTTCATGTTGGCCACCGCAACTCAGGCAGCTCTCCCGGCGGCGGCTGGTCTCGCCTTTTCTTTTTTCGGTTCGGAAGATGTCTTCGTCCGATTCTTCTTCTGAGCTGGTCCGAGCCTCCTCGCAGTGAACTGGAACCACTTTAGGACCACTCTTCTCAGGCTGAGGACGCTGCAAAACTTCCGATGCCTTCATTGATGCCTCGTGTGCCCTGGCCTCGTCTGGGGCACCAGCAAGAGTCAACCCAGGCTTCGCGAGCAGCCGCCTTTGAATCCGGGTCGCGGCTCTTCGAAGTGCTGCCACATATGCGGTTACCGGTTTCCCCTCCTTCTGCACTCGCTCCCTCAGCTGGTAGCGCTGGACGAACTTGGACGGTGCAGGGGCGTAGTGTGCCCTTAGATTTGCTTGGAGTGTGTCCCAAGGAACCGTTTGCACTGGGGTCGGCTCACACAACAATTCGGCCATTTCGAATACATCCGGCCCACAGTGGCTAAGAAATAGGGCTCGTTTGCGGTTCACAGATAGCCCTTGCATGTCGCTGGCTTCGAGCGAGCATTCAAAACGAATCATGTAGGAGCCCCATTTTTCTCGGGCTGGATCAAACGGTGTAGGCGGAACGTATGCGGCCATGGCTGAAGTCTATGGTCCCGGTGGGCACCGTGTTTTATCGTTAACTCTTTTTGAAATCCTCCTGTGTGCTATCCCACCTTTGTTGCCAAATGAAGTGGCTGGGCAATAACGAGCAGCACAGGCAGGATAGTGACAACAGCTCTTTATTACATGGTGAGACTTCAGCAAAGTATGCAGGCAGCAGCACTCTTTATATACACTTTGGCTGCTGGTCATCAACCAATCACAAACAACTCCTAGTTTGAAACTCCCGCTCAAAACAGTAACAACATAACAGGAGGGAATGGAGATTTTGTAGTATTCTTCCCCTGCCATACCCACCAAGCCACACCCACAGAACTGGTAGGGAAAAAATTTGAATTTCACCTCTGACCCTAATCATAAGCAAACTATTTTTAAAGCCATACAGTGATCAATTTTGAGATTCAGGCTGAAATCATCTCACCCAAGAGGCTTAAAGGTGAATATTGCTCAAAGCAGGTTTGTAATTTGAATGTCAAAACCTGCTCTGGCCTGAATATTTATTCACATTACAGAAATCACACTTCTAACCTCTACAATCAAATACTCATAAAAATAGCATAAGATAGGATTAAGAACAATCTAGCTTCACATATAATGACCCCAATCTGAACTAAAAATATAATTATTTTTTAAATTCATTGCTGGAAAGTTCTCACAACATGTTGTACAAACACATTTGCCATGAGCCCTAGATAGCTTTGGCAAATTAATGCCCCTGTGCATTCCTATTAAAACACTGTATAAGATACTGTAGAAACTAGGTGCTATACAGAATTGAATAAGGCTAGGTATGTTTGGAAAATGATTGGGATGCATTGCAGGCAGTGCCTTTCTTCAGGTTTATATGGAAGTTTGTAAAAAGAGAGGCTGCTTCAACTGATAGTAGAGAGAGATCCTGCTTTTGCCCCAAGGTCTGGAGCACTTCTTCCAAATTATTTTCCTAGCATGGCATAACTTGCAGAACCAATTGGTTGTCCTGCACCAAAGTATACAGTATTGAAAATCTATTCTTAAAATTACTTAACAGGTTCTAATGGGAGAAGCATGAATGGAAACAACTTGGGGAAAAAAGGAGAAGTCAAAGTAACAGCTGATTTGTCATCCAAGCTAATAGAGTTCATCCAGATCTCCCACACAGAGATCTTGGTAGATGAGAAATGATATAAAGTGGGGACCAAATGACAGCTTGTTCCATCTCCCCCCCCCCCTCTCCAAAGTAAATATTACAGCATTCTGATATTCTGGTGATGTATAGTGAACAGTTTCCAACTAAATGATGTTCTGTGAAACTTCATTTGTAATTCAGGAAATCATCTTAAATGAACTAAATCAAAATCTTTGCCTAGATGCCACTTGGAAAAGTGTTTGGGGAAGCCCCAACTCATTTTTTTTAAGTTGAGGATTTAACAGTCATCTTCCTCTCTCCCTCCCTTCCGATGAACAATACAACTTTTTTTTTAATATAAGGAATGAAACATAAGAAGCTTTGAATAGTTGAATGGAAATAGCACATCATTAATTTATATTTCAATTAGGAAAAAAGGCAAAATGACACATGATGAAATATTGGCAAGAATCATACAGAATGTTGTGCTTTAATATTAACTGTAGTTCTATGCTAGTGCCTTTGTGAATGAGCATAATTAGCACCTATATTTTCAGTCATATCAGACTAAAGGTAATGGGGTGTAAGAAATGGTTCATTAGGCTTTCTGAAGAACTTTTATTTTGTCCATTCTATTTATATCAGCAAGAATAGAAAATCAGTGTCTTTAAATATCTTATCTAAGTGTTTGCCTTAAGCTTTTTTTCAGTTCGGGGCCTGAATAAAGTTTTCGTAACATTAAATGATAAAACCTGCAAGCTTAAGGCTTTCTTATTAGTAAGCACCACACATTATTTGATGTGTAGCAAATATTCATGGATACAAAATGCTTCTTCCTTCCCTATGTTTGACATGCAGAGTTGAACTATTGTACTGGATGTTGTAATAAAGTACTAGAGAGCTGTACTTCTAATATAATTATTTTTAAGAAACAGTATTTTCTCCCTGTTGGACTGGTATTGGGAACAATAGGTGCATATCTGGGAATAACCTCTACTGAACACAGTGGAGTTTATATCCATGAAGAAAAACATCAAATTCACCTTTAAATAAAAATACACAACGCTTGATAAAGGAGTTATTGGTTCTCCACTGGAAAAAAATGAAGACATATATTCCGTTGGCTTCAGTAGATCTTATTTCTATACAAGGATAGCTCTATCTATAGATTAAATACATTTGAAGAAGTTCAGGCTCCACCAATTCATTGTTATTTTTACGCACTGAATATTTAATCTATCCGTGAATGTAGCTTGTTTTTTTTCCACCTAGAGTAATTTTTGCTGGCTACATAGCTAGAGCTATAGAGATTTCCTATTCCCAAATTGCCCTGCATGAAATACAGACTACTGTCTGCTAGTTCCTCTCGATTTGGTGCATAGGTGTCCCCAAGGGTAGGACAAAAAAAGGCAGCCACTATATGAGAAATGAAATGGCTTAGACTGCCAACAAAGGGGATAAAAGCTAGTGAAGGAAATGAATGACTATTTTGCCAAAATATTTGGATTTAAGGCAAATTATACAGATATTATTTAAATCAAGTCGGGTTGTTGCCTTATTTCTGAAAATAATATTCAGAGAGATATCTGTCATGTTTTCATACAGTTTTGATTCTGAAAAAAAAAAGTGCTTAGGGTCACAGTTTAAGCCAGTTTAAAAAGTAAATTGCAGAGGATATTCAGAGCATGGTTGTGGATCAGAGTATGCCTGGGGAAAATGGTCTAAGTACGAATAATGGCATAAAATTAAGAAAAAGAAATTTTAATTTAAACATCACCAAACGTTTCCTGGCAATTGAATCTCTGCTATGTAGCTATCCCTTAAAGGAGAGTGTGAAGGCTCATCACATAAGAAATGTAAACAAGAATGGACAAACCACTTGAAAAGAGGAGAAGGAGAAGAACATTCAGAAGAGTCAGGAGAGAAGAATCAATGGCTTTGTGCTATTGTATATTTATACCATATTTTTTGTACTATAAGATGCTCCGGACCATAAGACACACCTAGCTTTTGGGGAGGAAAACAAGAAAAAAAAACCTGCCTCTGCCTCCCAGCAATTTGCCTCCTTGCAGCAAATAGCCTGTTCAGCTTCGGCACAGCCTGATTTAGCATGAGCAGATGATTGGCAGTTGGAATACTGCCAATCAGCTGTTCCCGGCTACAGGCCCATGACCGCCATCGCTGCCCATTGCTGCCTTTGTCACCTATCACTGCCTCTGCATGTCCCATTTTTGGCCTCTACATGTTCTGTTTTTGGCGTCCTTGTGCCCCATTTTTAGCTTCCAGGTATCCCATTTTCGGCCCATTCCAGGTGATGATAGGCAGTGGCAGTGGCGATCCCTGCCGCCTAGAACGGGCCAAAAATGGGACACAGAGGCTGAAAATGGGGCACATGGAGGCCAAAAATGGGGCATGCGGAGCCGGTGATAGGCAGTGGTGGCAATGGCAGCAACAGGCGGTGATGGAAGTGATGGGCAGCAGTGATCCCTGCAGCCTGGAACAGCTGATAAGCAGTATTCCAGGAGGCCAATCCAACTGCCAATCAGCTGCTTGTGCTAAATCAGGCTATGCTGAAGCTGACCAGGCTGTTTGCTGTTTGCTGACAGGAAAATTGCTGGGAGGCAGACGCTGAAGGGTGGAGTTGGTGGGTGGGCGGGGCTTCAGTAACATTTGCTCTATAAAACGTACAGACATTTCCACCAAGTTTGGGGGTGGGGAAGTGTGTCTTATAGACCAAAAAATATGGTAATTTAGCATTCTGCAATTTCTGTACAAGTAAACAAAGCAGCCTGGCCATGCCCCCCAGCCCCCTGAAGTCAAACACAACCCTGATGTGGCCCTCAGTGAAATCTATTTTGACATCCCTGTCCTTCATTAATAGAACACATTGCCATTCAGGGAATTTAACCATGGTTAGATTATGGACCCATGATTGTGAAGCTATACACTCTAATCTCCTGCAGGAGGATCTGGAGTCCATGCATGAAGAACTAGCATGACACATTCATTGCTTAACTGTTTTATGATTAAGTGGATATTTAAATGCATTTTAATGTATGCAGTTAGAGAGCATATTTTTCCTTACTGATGAGCATTTATATTTAGCCAACAAGGGGGAGTAATTAGAGTATTACTCATTATACTCCTAATATTCTGTATTTCAGGAGTACAATTTAGGAAAGTAGAACTGAAGTTCAGTAACTGCTGTGATCACTGAGAAGTTGAAAGTCAGAGATCACTAGCTGGAAAGATTGTCTTTACTCCACTTCCCTTAAAAAATAGTTGTGAGGAAACAGCCAGGGCAGCCAATATGCGTTTCTGAAATCTTTATAAAAAGTAATTATTTAGTTGCCTTCATTTGCAAGTATTTATTTAAACTATTGTTATATACGGTCTTCTCTCGAGACATATTCTATGTGGCTGGAGTCCATGATAGCTTGTAGCTACTGTCCCCATGAGTTGATGAATCCTGGAAATTGTAGTTGTATCATATCTAATGGCCACCAAATCAAAGAAGGAGGACTTACACCATAATGAATATTAATCATCAAGTTTCTTGAAGCCTCAAAGCTCTATGATGTTTCTAAGTATATAGTAGGTTTTCATCACACCATTTAGAATATAAGGTGGTTAATTTAACAGTGACAGCAATGGGCACTCTTTGAGATGTATTCCTGTAATGCAGTCACTTCAGGTTTATCCAATAATGCTGTAAGCCAGACATCTCTAGAAATAGTAAGATGCTTGAATCATTCTAACCCTACATAGCTTTGATCAGCCTTGTGAATTTTGGCAAAAGAAAACAAAGTAGAGCAAAGCAAAGTACAAAGAAAATGTTCACCGCCCCTTCTCTATCATATATGGTGACATTTCCCTTTCTGCTTTCTGACCTATTTAAAGGCACTTCTACTTTTCCATTGCACGGTTAGGTGATCTGATCTTTATTATTGTCAGTCTGGTCTAATGTTGCATTAGTCTTGTAAACCAACATTTTTGGAGTACCAGCTATGACATGTGCCTGATACTATAATATCATGTTGCAAAAGACACAATGCATAAACATGTAAGCAGGCAGCCTGGGATAGGAGGTTGGCTCAGAAAAGATGAGCCAGAGCATTGTTCCTGCTTCAAGACATTCAAATAAATTGCTGTGTGAAACTGGCCACATGAGATGCCCCAAGTCTTTCTGGATAGTTAAAAACAGGAAGGTAATGGAAGCAAAGGGCTTTAAGGATGGTTTTCAATATTAGAATCATTTTTAATTATCCACCTGCAAGCCTTTGGTTCTTATTCTACGATTAAAGTAGTTTTCCCAAAGGTGCTTTTTCAAGAGGCAATTGGACTTTCTGATTTTTCTTTGAAGACGTTTCACTTCTCATCCAAGAAGCTTCTTCAGCTCTGAGGACAACCATGACCTGGATGACTGAGAATCTCCATAGACATTTAGTTTTCAGCTACTTTAGGGAAAAGAAGTCAGGATTTTAAGGAAAAATCATGGGTACGTATGAACTCCCCCTGACTCACAAGTTCTCCCTAATTCATATTGCAATGCAAAGTAGCAGAGCTGTTACTCAGTTCAGTTTGTATGAACACATTGTTTGCTTCTGCTTGTTTGTTCTGAGGAAGGAGATCCTTAGAAAGGCAAAGGAGCAATGGCACAGCCACACTGCAGGTTCCTGGGGGCCACCTCAGAACTGCCAGGACTAAGCCTGGGAGTCTGCTGTTCCCAACTGTCCAAAGAGTCAAATGGGAGCAGGAGAAGAAGCTCCTCCACTGAGATCAGCCATACCCAAATACATTGATTCCTTTGGTCTTGCCTTCATTGTTCAGCTTGCCATACTCATTACTTGATTAGTTGTTACCTAATTTAGTTATATTCTTGCCCATCATTACCCGCTATCATCCTCTTCATTTACAGAATTTCCCACAGTACCATATAGGCCCTGTGACATTCTTAGAAATTAAAATGATGGTGGTCTGCAAGCCAGAAGATGGTTAGACATGCCAGCAGTTCAGAAAGAAAAAAAACATAAATAACCTAGGTTGGTAAAGAACATTTCAGCATGTGTGACACATTGGAGGAGAAGGGAAGGAGGTAACATATGTCAAGGATCAACCCCACTAATTTATAACTGGTTTAATATATCTACCATGTCTAATTTACAGAGTCACCCATCTCACAGCAGCGACTCTGCTCATGGCTTCCATTACTTGAAAGAGAAGACTGTTCTTATGGTAGCCATTTTGTGAGCATGCCCACAACATGCTCTTAAACTTCCAGATGAACATTTTGTCCACTAGCCAAACTCCTGCCCTAATTTTATCTGAATTAAGTCTTTTGGCTTGCTTTCCCCCTATGTGGAGCCAACATTAGAGTGTAGTAGCTTTTTCTGTTATAAACCTCCTGATCACTTTGGCAAAGATTCCTGTGAATAAAAATCATACTTATGAACTATTTCACATATTTTCTTAGCTGCAGTCTCCTCTCTTTTCCACCTGAAAATTCAGGGGAATTCCAACACATTTTGCAATTAGTTAAGGATTATATTTCCTTATTTTTTATTAATTTTATGTAAAGTGGGATTTATCAGTGGAGCATTCATTGACACTGACTTCAATTTATTCTGATGAAACTGACTGACATCTGTGTGTGCTGTTCATCAGTCATAATTTAAACCATTCTTAATTGCATTAAATGTAAATTAAGACATTCAATTTCAGCCATTATTTTTCATAAAACACTGTGAACTGAATTTTAGTGGGTCATGAGATATTACGTTCAAGATAAATAGGGTAAATTCAAAACTTACCATTGATGTTCATATTTCACCCTTTGCCGACTGTATTTCTTTCATAGCTTACTAGATTGGAACAATTAATTTTAGCTGTGATAGGTGCATTATTGGATAAGAATAATGTGGCTAAATTTTCTCCTCCAAATAAATGGCTTTCTTAGCCTTAGAGCTATCACTGAAGAACATTGCACAGTTTGAGTCAATTAAATTGCATTTTAGTTTAGAAGAAAAACTAAATTAAGCAGAAAAGATTAATATTCAGGAATCTAGTTTGAAGTGTCTTAAACATAAGCTTCTTAGGATAAAAATCTGGCTCTGCTGGGACACTTTAACCATGCGAGTTATTTCATCAAGGGTGGACAACATTATGCTATTTAGCTCTCTATTTAAAATATATTTAAAATATATTTATTTTCTTCTTGGAGGAAAGCAGAAGGAATGGCACTGTTATAGGGAGAGCATCCATGGAGTAAGTGCTTCTCTTTTTTTTAGCCACTTCTAAGGAAGTTCTCCTCTCCCTCGCTTTTTACAGGGGAGTAAACTTAATGGCAGTTTACACTATCAGTGACTTCAGCAGGAAACACAAGGTATTGTCAGCCTCCTGCGAAGACCTGGGATACTTGGGTGCATAGAAGTATGAAAATACAATTTTCAAAGTATAATATTGTTCACTGAAACAGAGACTACTGGACATCACTGAAGAGTACTAATTCAGCAAGATATTTATCCAGACAATGAGCCAAATATTCAAATATAGTACCAGGAATATAATTTAACCTGATGCCAGTTGTATACTACCTTACTAACTGGAATTTACCGGATGTTTCTATGCATGTTAAACATGGGCCACTTTTTGTAAAATAATTGTAAAATGAGCCAATTTTTTTTTAAATGATGAAAATTAACACAGAACAAAATAAGAAAATTATTCCCAATCTGATAGGCACGCTCCTGAAAAAGAGAGTTCAAACAGAATAAAAAGAAGTATTTTAGTCTAATTGATGGTAAAATTATCAGTTGTAAACTGTTATGGCATAGCATGATAAGAGCATTTTAGGGCCCTCACAAAACTTATACAAGCAAATCTATCTTTCATTTTAAATTGAACCATAGAGCTGACCAAAATCCAGTTCCTTAGCAGTTCTCTGTCTCAATTTTACTACTGCCTTTCTTTTATCCAGCCATGCAGCCACCCATCCACCCACCCATCCATCCACCCATTGTCTGTCATTCAGAATGATAAAACATTTTTCAAACTTCTCAGACTCTAAGTCTGCTAAGAGTCAGAGGTCCAACACATTCTTGACCTTTCTTGTTGACAATTTCATTTGTCAGAAGTGGAAGTAAGGACAACAGGCTCTCTTATCTTGGACCTAATCCCCACCAAGATTGAAAAACTGAAAATGACTGGCAGCTTGGTGGAAACTGGCCTTGTTAGCATTGAATTGGTGATATGAAAGGAGGAAGAACTAAGAGTCCAACATGCAACTTGGACTTCAGAAGCTCAGGTTTTGATGAACTCTGGTGACATTAAGGTAGCATCCAATGATTGAAATCCCAAAGGAGAAGAATGTCCAGGAAGGTTGGGAAATTCTATGAAATGAGATACTGAAGATATAACTGCAAACAATTCTCACAAGGAGGACAAATGGAAGAAATCTAGATAGAGACTAGCCTGAATACATGCAGGGCTCTAAAATGTTTCAGAGAAAAGCGGGACATATCTGGGAAATGGAAAGGAGACTTAACAAAGAAAAATGCAAAATAGCTTCCATAAATTGTAGTAATTATGTCTCAGAAAGAATCAGTTCAGAATGAGTTGAGGCTTATGAGAAATACCAAAAAGACCAAACCAGCCAAATACCAAAGTTGGGTATATTAAAAAAGAAAAAAAGACAGAGAATATACTGTAGGCTATTCCCAAATGGAGACTGGAGATTAGAATATATTATGACTAGTATCTTGCATGGTTCCTACTTTTCTGATGTTTTGGAAGGCATTTAGAATCATTCTTTTTCAATGGCCCATTGCTCCAAGATAAAGATTCTGAGAACAGTGTTTTCACTCTTTGGAATTTGCATTCATTTTTGTGCATTACATTTATCTAGTCTCCCATATAGTGTTTCTATCAAGCTGTTTCCATCTGAAGTTCAAGTCTAAATCCAGATTGTAAGGGATTAAAATAATTTTTTAATTCCGCAAATTTTGGTTCTACAACTGGCACGGTCCATCATGTATCATGTTGTAGGATAAAGGTAATGGTTTCCCTTGCTCATATGTGCTAGTTGTTCCTGACTCTAGGAGGCGGTGCTCATCTCCATTTCAAAGCTGAAGAGCCAGCATTGTCCAATGATGTTTCTGTGATCATGTAGACGGCATGATTAAATGCCAAAGGCGCATGGAACACTGTTATCTTCCCACCAAAGGTGGCCCCTATTTTTCTACTTGCATTTTTTACGTGCTTTTGAACTGTTAGGTTGGCAGAAGCTGGGACAAGTAATGGGAGCTCACCCCGTTACACGGCACTAGAGATTCGAACCACTGAACTGCTGACCTTTTGATGGACAAGTCTTAGCCACTGAGTCACCGCATCCCATATGTTGCAGGATACATAAGTCTTTAACCCATTCACTTTTGTTAGGAATGGTTTCTATTGAATGTTGCATGATTCTGATGAATCCTTTCTAAGACCTACTTTCTTTCTGTAATGCATTTATATTTTCATAGTAAAAAATAAGGCAGCCTTCTAAACGTATTGAAAACAATTGCTACTTGGGCACACATTCTCTTGTCTCATATTTACTGTCCCATCTCTATTTCAGAAGAGAGAGGCAGCATGCAAGGCTATGAGTATTTACTCAGAAGTGAGGCCCATGAAACTCAATAAAGTTTTCTTGTAAGCAACTATGTATAGAATCACATAATGCAAAATTCTTGTGCGTAAAGTACATTGGCATAAAAAAAACCCTGAAAAAACTGTATGCTACATCTTTACATACAATGAACATTTCTGTGCAATGCTCTCACACTATCCCATCTTTATATATCATGATCAAATCCTACATTAGTTGGTCATTAGTTCTGTGTTTATGCCACATACTAAATGGCAACAGCCCAATTCATACATGTGTTGAGGATCTGTAGTCAGACGAGCACAAGGAAATAAAACCCATGTCCATCAACTATAACGTCATGCCAGGATTTCTATGCAAAACTCTTTTCAAGAAAGCATTTTGAAGGTGCTTCTCTCCTTGGAGAATATGCAACACAGGAAGGAATCCTTTTTGCCAAGAAAAAGTTGGACCTCAAAGGGATAACTGTGGCAAGCTGAGCTTCTTCTTGTAGTAAAATTTTAACGGACTACTATATACGACATTTACACTGCCATGTCAGTTGAACTGATGGAGAATGAAGTGTTGCAATAAGTCTGGAGATGGGCAGTGATGCAATCACCCTCTCAGTTTCTTGCTATTAATATATGTCTCTTACTCATTTTTAAAGATAGCCTAAATGAGAGTACTGAATATAAATGGCTTTTGTAAGTCATTCAGGTCAGTGAAGCATGTCATTGTTTGCATCTAGTGTTCCACAAAAGCCTCGGTTGGATGACAGGTTCACTATATATTTTTCTCATAGATAAAAAAAACATAAACAATTTTCAGTATTTTTAATTAAAATGAAAAGAGAGTATCGTCTACAGTGAATTTCCAGAGGCAGAAATGGTTGCCCGTATTTTCTAACAGTATGACCTTACCAGCTCATCTTTTGAGGAGGACGTGATGCCTATATGCCAGTAGCATATAAATTATTTCCCTGCCTATGCATTAGCAAATGTTTGATTATGATTTATTTTGGGGTTCCCTGAAAGATGAAGGGAGTTCTTTCTAATATTAGCATTACTAATGATTTTAATGAGGCATTAAAATGTTGCAAGATTCTAGGAACATTTTTCTTTTTAAATATAATTTCATTAATAGTTTACATGAACATTCTTGCAGAATTAAGAAACCCACAAGCTGTCAGTGCCCTTCGTAGACTACCAGATGGGATTTCCCAATTTATCTGAAAACACTAGAAAAACACTCTAAGAGCTCAGTGAGGACAGGGATGTTTGGAGAACGCCATCTTTGGGACATTAAAATGAACTAATCCAGTGTCCATCAGACCAGAGTTATTCTAGAGACTTCATGCTTCTCTGGATTTTGAAGATGGACCAGAACTTGGTGAAAATTCTAATGGTTCACTGAATTCTGTGCAACAAAGCAGATCAATGAAATATCAGAAACAGGAACCATCCTGAGATGCTACTTTTGCAAATATGCATTTTGTACGAAAATATATTTAAAAATTTTGACTTAAATACATAATTACACTTTTTTTCTTAAAAGAAAAACCACAAGTTAATGCAGAAGTATGTAAGAATGGATTTTTGAACAAATATAATTAGAAAACAGAATTTGCTAAAACATCAGTCCTTAAATTTTCGTGCCTGAAAGCATGTCCTACATTATTCACTGAGGTTTAACCCCAAGAACATGGTACAGATATACAAAATCTAGGCTGAAGAAGATTTACTCTGCAGAAGGTCACTGAATAATTCAGCATGATTTAAATAAAGCAGTGTGTGCAGAAGGATGCGTGAGTCAAAGCAGGCGAGGTCAGTATTGTGACATTGTCCTCAAAGCTTCACCCCTTTATATGTGCATGCAACACACAAAGAACCTGGGCTTGGATCATATTGCCTTGACCACTAGCTTGCCTGTTTGGACATTGCCAAGCCCTAATGGCGGGATGTGGGGTGATAAACTGAATTGCAAAGTTGTCTCTAGGTTAGAGATCGTAATATAGCTTGCATAATATAGCAATCACTATTTGAAATGTGAAAGGAGTAAATTATAAACATGAGAATTAATATTTTCTTTTTTCTTTTTCATGCATTTATTTTTGTTTGTTTCCTACTTCTTATTTCTTTTCTTCTTCCTTCTTTCTTCTTATTGCTTTGCATAATGTTACATACCTTGAAATGAATAACATATGCATGCTTGTATATTCAGTCAGAGTTACCTCTAAGGAAACTGTATAGGATCTGTCTACATGAGCTCTAACAAGTTAGCTTTCAGGAGCTAAAGATTTATGTCCCAAGAACTTAGTTCACAATTAATTTGTTAACTTTACAATACAAAGAGAGACCATTAACTCTATAGCTAACAGAGAGCAAATAGCAGTATTAGCCTATAGAGTGTTTCTAAGAGCAAAAACAAAACAGTACATTAACAGTATTTCTGTTATATTTAATACTTTCTCCAACCTTGGCCCCTCAGATGCATTCAAGGGAATTGTCTGCACAAATTGAGGCAAAGAACGTATCATTTTTTGCTGCTATCTGCGAAAAATCTGCATTCACACTAAACAACCCATTTGTTGAGTTAATACAATAGAATAGAGCCATGAACTAAACAAACAGAGCCACCTGCTAAGTCACAAAAAGTGCATGCACAATTAATATAGAACCAATCTTAGTTTATGCTTCCATTATCTCTGCTTGAGCTATACCTACTTGACTAGTCCATCATATTCTGTATCCATGGTCAAAGAACAGTACAGTCAATATATGATGGTGTTTACTTGAATTAGGGAGATGAAGTTCAAGTTTCACATAGACCATGGAAATCACTAGGTGTTGGAGGGCAAAGCATGGTCTCTCAGCCCAACTTATCACATATGATTGTTGTGAGGAAAAATTATAGAAGACCTCACCTTCAGCAACACAGGTTGCCTTGAATCCGTAAGATGTAATAAATGTAATTTTCATACATGATTCACATATACATTCTATATATAAAAGATGTCCCGGCAGGTCACTGAATCTTACCTAAATACATAAGGTTGATTATTGGACAGTTTCTCTTACCACATCTGGGAAGCAGGACAGCGTAGTTTGGGAAATTTCTACTATTTATCTTCCAACATTTACTGGGATATATCCTTTTCTGCTTAATGGTAATGTTAATCTTTTAATGTAGGCTGTTAACAATTCCAAATTGAGCAACAGCCAAAACTGATGTCTGTGTTCTTGAAATTACAGAGTTGAAAGACATTTACTGCCAAAGAAGCAAGCATCAGACTAAAGAACTACTGCTAAATTTGGAACAAGGATCCATTATCTTCTGACAGCATCTGTAAGGTACTACTTACAGTTCTTTAGTAGAACTTCTTGTTTGGATATATTTTAATTTGGGTAAGGAGAAGACAAATGCATGGATGATTTCACTCTGGATAAAGGAACATCATCAATAACAAAAACCATGCTGGAATCTGACAAATCAGTAAAATCATGTTTATTGCTACTATTATGGGATTGTTCCTCTTCCAGAGAGATTAATTAACTCATGATAAATACTGACTAGGGGGACATTTTCAAGTTGCAATCTCTCCCAATGTATCATTTTGCAAGAAGTTTGAAACATTTCTTCATTAAATCACCTACCATGTTGCATTTCTGTGTGTAGAATTCTAGAAGAAACAGAAGGAAGTTTGCAGGACTTAGAAAAATTTGGAAGAGGCCTATGATATATAGTATTACATCTGACTCGGCCATTTTTTGGTGATTGGATCTGCACATCATATGGGGTCCTGAAAACCATGGTGGGTCAGAATAAATCCTAGTTAGCTTTTAGATAAGATATAAATAGGAAATCCCATAGATATATGTTAGACTGAGACACTGAAAAATATTATGGAAAAAAGCCACATCACTTCCTTACTCAAGAAAACAGCAAGGTTGAGTTCATCAAGTCATCAGGAGACAAGTTTGACTTAAGGGAAACTTTATTATTTGGCCGTACTCCAGTCTTACAACTAGAAAAGGATAGATTTGAAAGGCACCACAGAGGTCATGATTGAGTGAATAAATGTTATGTTCCTTTCCTATTTCAACAGAGAGTAGACATCCCATTGCAAATTTTAAAGACCAGCCTTCGTGGTTTGAAGCAAGCCTCCAAAGACTTTACTTCTTAATTTGGACCAGTGTGAGGATTTAGCATGAAAAAAGTGCAGGATTGCCTGAATTGAAGAGCCCAATTAGCTGTTACGCTATTACCTGTTCTGCATTACTTTTTTGCTTTCTCTTTTGCCAAGAGCAACCACAGTGGCCTGATGTGGCCTATAACTAAAATGCTGTGAGAGGAAATGGGCACTTTTTTACCTGACATCTTCTAGCAGTAGCTACTTATAGTAACACCTGCTTCAGTGGCAAGATAGAGAAAGCAGCTATGTAGGGAAATGGTTAATTCTCATGCTATCAACCTGATCTAGACCTGACCAAATATGGTTCAAAATCAGCTCACTGAAGCTGATTGCTTCCCTCTGTTACATGGAAGGAGCCTCCGCTGTTTGATTCATTGGGAAAGAAAGAAGCACATACCTTTTGAAAAGAACCTTTGTAGGTTTTGGCGAGGTGCATGCATGGAATCATACAAAGGTAAGAAAACCAGGAAGTCCTGCTGCTCAGTCGCCTGCATTCCAGCAAAACATCCCAAGCTCACAAAATGCACATCTTCCCCTCTTTATGGGCCCAGAGACAGGATGATTTTCATCCACATTTCTGAATGGCTTATGTATTAGCTTGCCTCTCTCTAACGTCACCATTATCATTTTCTATAACCACACAAAACATGAACAATTAAACGTTGCAAACTGACAGGATGGTTAGCAACATTAGTCAATGAACATCACATATGAGCTCCACTGTTTATATTGGGCCTTTTTAAAGACTAAATAATAATATTAGATTCCCCATCTTATAAAAAAGATAACTTCTTCATCTAAAGGCAGCTCAGTAGCCAGAGCTTCATTTTCAGCATTAAAAAAAATTTACCCTCAAATTACTACCCTTCTCTTTCAAAGTTTGATTAAGGATGCCAAAGTGCTTATATAAAAAAGGTCAGTTTACCCTTTTCGCTACTAGAGGGGATTATTCTAACATGACATGTTTGCCTCCTATTGTGAGTTGCGAAAATCCCTCTGTATCCAGTGTGTTTTGTTTGGATTGAGATGGCATGCGGCTGATGTCTGTGACCTTCATGGTGGCTTAGATCCCTGGCTGGCACTGATTTTTGATTTAGTGCCGATCTGCTGCGCTTGTCACAGACTGCAAGGTGCTTTCCATGCACTAATGGAACAGCTCAAGGGCAGAGGGGCCCTGTAAATGTCTATCTCTCACCAGCAATGTGTTAAATAGAGAGCTGAGTTTTCTACATGTGAATGACAGACACTGAAATTGCAAAGGAGAAGGAAACATGGAGCTCTTGTATCTAGGCCAGCCCTAGGAAATAAGGAAAAGCAGCAATTGTAAAAGTGCAAATCTACTCTTATTCCAGGTGCTAATGAATATATATGCAGAGTGTTAAAACAGAATGCTTAAGACAAATACGGATAATATATCTTCATTTAATATGAGGGGGATAACAGTTATGCATTCAAGATGCCATATTAAACACCATTGAAGTGAAGGGAATCTCACTGGGATAGGTTTGTGCTTATGTGTCCAGCCATGCATCTAAAGTTGCTAATAAATTTTGTTCCTTAATGATACATTTGGGGGGTGGGACAGAGAGAGGAGGAGGAATCCAACCAGAAATTTTGCTTGGTAAGAAATCATCAAATTATTTTGCATACTGCCCCAAGCCAAAATTAGGAAGGCTAATATATTTATTATCCTACTTTCGTTGTGACATTTCTGTATAAAATGGAGCCAACTCTCTGATATTTACTAGGATTAAATTGCCATAATAGCTAGTTGGAGCTATCTTTGAACTATTGATTATTTTTAAAAAAATTAAATACAGTACATAAATGGAGACAGTGACAATAACACACACAAATAACCCCAAAATTGTTTTTTTTAAAGATACAATTTGTTTAAGGAAATCGTCAGTATCATTTCAAATATCTGAACATGATCTATGTGTATTTTAGAATGCAATTCAAATGATTGATGCCTGCTGGGAAGAAAATTATTAAGTAGGCCTTAATGATCATTCGAAAGGCATGAATCATATTCTTCCAAAGTTGAACTCTACAGAGAACTAAACAGTCTTTTGAGAGATCAACAAAGGCAGAAGGTGTCTATTTTAAATCCTTAGCCCTGAGCTCAGAAAAGCTTGCTCTGATCTTGGCTCCAGAAGTAAGCAGATGATGTGCTGTGGGGTTGATTATTTTAGTATAGGATGAAGCAAGCAATTCCACCATTAACAAACTGGTGCTAATACTTTAGCCTCTGTTAAATGCCAATATGCCAAGTTTCTTTAATCAACGGCAGGCAGCAGATGATATTTGGATAATGCTGCTGAACGTGATTTTAAAAATATTTTCTTTCCTGGGATGAGGTGGATGGATTGCCCGAGGGTATATGGGGCAGAATTGGAGAACCCATTTGCTTAGTGCACTAAGGGCTATTTTTAATTTTTAACCATTAGCTCCGGAGATGGAGGCATTCCTCTGGTCTTCATATCAGAAGGGCCTGGTGGCTCAGCAGACTAAAGCATTGTGATTAACATCAGCTGCCTGCAATTACTGTAAGTTTGAATCTCACCAGGCTCAAGGTTGACTCAGCCTTCCATCCTTTCTAAGGTAGGTAAAATGTGGGGGCAATAAGCTGATTTTGTATAAATATACAAAAGTATGAAGGCTATTGCTTAACGCATTATAAGTCGTTCTGAGTCTCCAGAGAAGGGTGGCATATAAATTAATTTTTTAAAAAAAGAAGCAAAAGTTAAAGAGTAGCAGAAAGTTGCAAGATTGCAGACAATGCAGAGATAGACAATTGCTCTTCTCATTGGGTAGGCTATAAACAGGAAGTATAGGTTCTGCTGCTCGAGCAGAGGGCTGGACTAGACGACCTTGAAGGTCCCTTCCAGCTTATTCATCCTAAATCAGTAACCAAATAAACTTCTTTCCTCCTATAAGCTGCATTTAACCTCGGCTCAGAAATGTTTTTAGAGCAAAAAAAGCGGCTTAACGACTTGCTTTTCCTTTGGATTGCTCTTGGGCGAGGTGAGCATTTCTCCTGGGAATATATCTGCCTCTTTCAGAGATTCTAGGATCCTCTGCTTCTTTTGATATTGCATGCTGTTTTTAACAGCCATTGGACAAGCGATCTGTTTCGAAATTGTGCCTAGAATTCAAAGCAGCCTCCCTAAACATGATGCTTCTCTGATGAGCTGGTACTAAAACAGAATTCCAAGCCACCATGACCAAGGCGGGCCCACCATAGAATTTGTCTTTTGGTGGTTCTGACTGTTGCTTTTACATTTGGATTGGACCACATCCTGGAAGGAGTGGAACCAGAATAGATAGCATAAAGCAGGGAACCTGAGTGGCGTAGGAGGCTAATGCCTCCTATTAAGGCAGTAGTTAACATCCAGCTGCCTGCAATTACTGCGAGTTCAATCCTAGCCAGGCTCAAGGTCGACTCAGCCTTCCATCCTTTCTAAGGTGGGTAAATTGAGGACCCAGTTTGTGGGGGCAATAAGCTGACTTTGTATAAATATACAGAAGTATGAAGGCTATTGCTTAACGCACTGTAAGCCGCCCCGAGTCTCCGGAGAAGGGCGGCATATAAATCAAATTAAAAAAAAAAAGCAGCGGTTTCCCAACCTTTTCGGCACCAGGGATAGGTTTCATGGAAGATAATTTTTCCATGAACTGGGCTGGGGGTGGGGGGGAGGAATTGGTTTTATTTTTCCTCACTCACCTGCTGCTCACCTCCAGTTGTATGGCTGGGACCAGTCCATGGCCGAGATTGGGGACCCCGGTATAAAAGCATGATAAGCGCCTTCTTTCTTTTTATTCTTCATAACGCTCATAAAGAAAGAACAGGCATTCAACTGTGTGATTGCAGTCACCATCTTGACTGTTCTGATGTTTTCCCCATGCAGATGCTCCACAGCTCAGAATCCTACATCATTCATAACTTTCATAGCAAAGAATTGAATTGGATAGATTCGCTTGCATAGTGAGTGAAGCTAAGGAAGCTTAAATATTTCATTCTCTGTGAATTTCATTGCACGTTTGAGCTATATAGGTAATCCTTGTTAAGCAAGTGCCTCATTTTACAATTGTTTGCAGTTACAAGGAAGATGGAAAAGTAACTTTATCACCTGTCCTCGCATTTGTGACCTTTGCAGGTCTGTAAAGCAAAGGAAAATTGACGTAAGGTTATAAGCAGGGTTGCAGTTTCATTTTGCAGTTGCTTCACTTAACAATCAATGTTGGTCATTAAATGAGGACAACCTGCATGCTCTGGCCTAATATATAAACATGACTATAGAGTACTGTGTAAATTTAGCACTTCTGTAAATTTTGCATTGCAGTTTTCAATTCTAAAACATGTATTAAAAAGCATTTAAAATTTAACTTTTAGGGAAAAATATAAAGCAAAATCTGTATTTTAATGGACCAGCTAGAGGGATGGGGGTGTCCATTATTCCTGATTGTCCATTAAATCGGAAAGTATGTCATCAACAGCAATGTTATTATGCAAATTATATTTGTGTCATTTCATGTCAATTGCATAATGACACAAATTGATGCAAATGATGTAATTATGCAAATGACCTAAATGATGTAAATACCACAAGAATTCATCTGTTGCATCCAAAATTCATTGCCTTAAGATATGCTAAATTGAGATTTCACTGCATTTGTAATGTCTCACATTGGAATAAAATACATTCAGTCATGTATTGTGAGAAAATATGTACTTATATGTGTACGTATTTATTTCTAGAGGTTACAATTTTTACATGCCTGTGAACAATCCATTGTTTTGTAAAACATTCCAAGGAGCAAAGCAGAATAAGCAGGGTATCACATGAAAAGAAGAAAAATCCTGAATGCCAGTACTTTGTTTTTCAGAAACATCAAGAGTATTAAAGCAACTTTGCACAATCTAATGCTATGAGAAACGTAGTCAAAGAAGCAAGAAGACATTGGGGCTGCCTTAAAGACCAAAAGTGACACAGCTTAAATTGCTCAGTACCCAGTAATACTGACTTAGACTGTGTTGACTTCGAAGGAGAATATTTGTAGCTCAGGGTTGAAATGGGGGTCCTTGGTGCTCTTTGAGCTTGCTTGTTTTCTTACAGATATTTCATTACCCTAACTAGGTAGCATCATCAGTGTTGACTTTGTAGTGCAACTCAAAAATAAGGGAATATCCCTTTTAAGCCACCATGCCATTAGATTGATGACAGCCAGCTCTTAGTGGCTAAATTTAAGCTGATTAAATTTAGTCTAAATGAAGAAACAGTCATTCTAAAGGCAAACTCACAGCAACTGGCATATTGCCCCTAAGTATTTATTGGGACTGAGAGCTGCATTCTTCCCGATGACTCCATGAGTTTACATCCATTCACCCAAAAGCTGGAGCTGCTCACCCGAGAATGGAATGAGCTTCCTATTCAGCTGCCACCCCTTCCACTTTGGGAAGATTAGTCTCAACTTTTTTTTCTTGCTTTTTAGTTTGATCTTGTAAATATGCTTGTAAGACTTTAATTATCTGTATCTTATTTTTTGTGGTTAGAGGCCTCAAGCCTCCTATAGGCAGAAAGACAAGACATATACAATGTAAATACATACTGCAGTGGTGAAATCCAATTTTTTTTTACTATCGGTTCTGTGGGCGTGACTTGGTAGGCATGGTGTGGCTTGGTGGGCATGGCAAGGGAAGGATACTGCAAAATTCCCATTGCCACCCCACTTCTGGGGCCAGCCTGAGGTGGTATTTGCCTGTTCTCCGAACTGCTCAAAATTTCCACTACCGGTTCTCCAGAAGCTGTCAGAACCTGCTGGATTTCACCCCGACATACTGAAATAGGAATAATTGAGGTTAACTGCCTCCCTGTCAATTCTTAAGAGCCCACATATATGTCAGAATGTCATAAGAATGCCAACTGCAATGTGTTCTGTAAACACACCCTTTATCTAATTTCCTTAAAAGATTAAATGTAATTGACTATGTTAGTTTATTTTTTTATGTTATTATTTCATTTCTTGGCTTAGTTCCACCTCTTATTTATTTCCCTACACATTATAATCTTAGATGATCATATTATACGGGGCAAAACCCGATCCTGTAATGTTTTAAGAAGAAATATCTATGAGTGTACATCTCAAGAGGATTTAGCTCTGAGGTCTAATTGCTGATATCCTTAGGCATCCTGCTACTGAACTTAAAATATGGTATAGTCCTTCTCCTTGACTGGCCAAGCAGGTTGTAGAACCTGTGTAGAGGATCTTAATGGCAACTCCCTTGGAGAATGCAGAGCTGAAATGGGCACATTTGTTTAACCACTCAAGCTGAATACATATGCAATAAATACATGTGTGTATTTACATAATCACATTCAACGGCTCCATTATGGTGAAATAAGACATGCAAATAGGTGATGGATGCCACTTATCTGAATTTACAATTAGTATGTTGTATGAATGTACCCAAACGCATGAAGAAAGAAAATATAACATACCGGGTTACTCTGTAATCCGGCATATGTGGTTTTGGTGTGCTTTGTGACACAGTGTATCTTCAGAATCTGAGCTTTATCACAAGAAAATAAAAGACATTCTTCAACAATCTACAGTTTTTAGATATGTTGTTGATTCCTTGGAAGAAAAATCATGGAAAGCAGTAATCACTGCAATTTTTAGACATTTCTTATAGTTATAGACAGTCTAGAATTGTTTTATCTCTGTGGTAAAAAGTAAAGGTAATATAGCTTAAGAGACAAGAGCTATGTTGGCATAACATGCTCACCCATGGTTAAGTTATCCATGTTTACTTCATTAACTCAGTTTTCTGGATTTATACTACACAGAGAATGATTAAATAATTATTTTTGCTGCAGTAGCAAAATACGCTGTTTATTAAATAAATTATTAAATAGCAAATATTGCTATTTATAATATGCCACTGTAGGTCACCTAATTTGTTTTCCAGCTTGAGTCTGCTTTGGGGGGCGTTCAAGGAAGATCTCAAATCTTGGGGTTTAGATGGCTCTGTAAGTGTAGCTCAAATCTCATTTCCCCTCCTGAAGTAAATAATTGGGTTACCTTCATGGTCTCAAATAAAAATCCTAATTAAAGGGTGGAATTGAGGATTATATAATCAACTCCTGTCAAAGTTCAGACTTGCTATTTTAATTTCCTAACTGAAAATACTGCTGATCGATATGGGGTCCTATAAACAGAAAGTATGCGTTCAGGATATACATTAAAGCACTTAGCACAAATATTTGCTTAAAATCCCACTAGATATGCCTACAATATTTTTTTTGCTTTGGCTCTCTGATGTACTTTTGACCATTTGTTTATTATAAAGAGAGTCCATATTGTCACAGTTCAAAGAACTGGTAGACCATTTCTTTCAGAGAGCAGATCAGCACTATCTGAGAAAAATATAGTGAGGATGGGGGATTGGTTCTCTAATTCCACAGTATGTGTATTTTATACAGCAGCCCATCTCTGGGTGGTTAACAATACATTAAAACAACAAAAGTTAGTTTTCTCTTCCCTATCCCCAATTCCTAACACTGACAAACAGAGCAAGTATTCATTGTCCTATGAACCTGCTGTGGAAATTTTTTTTAAAACCTTATTCTCACTTCAAACAAAAATGGAATAAAATAAATTGCCTGTACATCTTTATTTCTATCCTTCCCTTATTTTGTGTACATTTGCTTAACAACATGCCCAAAGAATTGATCACGTTCCTCTACCTTTCTCCTTGAAAGGCCTACTTGGTTGCTGAAACTTAATAGCCAGGGATCAGATTGCATATGGATGGGTATGCAAGCATTTGTACTAATAGGGAAATGTACCTCACCTGAGTCCAACGGAGCTCCAGCCTTTTTGTGCTACTTCTTTTTCAAACATACCACACTTAAATTAGAAACAGACTCCATTCTCAAACATAGTAGATACTATGAGATCCAGAGCTACTTCCAAATTGGTGCAGAATTATCATGTGACCTAAGTCAGTTTTCAATAGACCAAGTGAGAACTTGGTCTTCAATGGGGTTGAAAGATCTAAGAGTATATTTCAACGAAAGAAGGCAAGGTGAATTATGGAACAAGTAGAATGTCAACTTCTGGAGGGCTTAGCAACTATTTAACCTTCACCAGAGACGATGACCTCTCAGGAAAGCTGGTCCCAAGTTGTTTATGGATTTGCAATGAATGCTGCTTGATATTTCCTTGACATCCAGCTGCAGCAATAGAATATAGAAAGGATTCCTCATTAAAAACTGTCTTTCAATTGCACCGGTCAATGCATTTTTCCCTCCTAAATTGGGTTGCTGGAAAAAAAAACCTTGGAGAAATCCTGTTTTAGTCACTCCTGATTGAACACATGCTCAGAAACAGTTGGGCTTGTATTCACACAACTTCTTCAACCAAAAGATTCCAAAAACCTCCCAGCAAGCACATTCTTACTTCAAACTTCACCCAAAGGCTAAATGGTGGAGCAGTCACCATTTTAGATTTATCAGTCTGATTTCCAGGAATTCAAAATGCAGATGTTTCTGGGATCAGACAACACAGTCAGTTTAAGATTTTGGATAAAGAGGTGTATATTGATGGAGTAAGATGTGCATTCATTAGTTATTTCTATTAGTTTCCAGCATGTTGTATAAATCTAGATTTTATGCTGATCCTTTGCACCTCAGGGTTATCACTGAAAAATAGAAATGTAGCAGGAAGAAATGTGCTCATGCATATTTGGAACACCAGTTCATGATACTGTGTTCAACTGTTATAGTAGTCCCAAATGTTATCACATAGACAACCTTATGTGAAGAAAGGCAGCAAGGGCTTTTATGGAGATTTCTATGGATTTGAGACAAAAGGAGAAACAGAAGAGAATCGAGTATCTTATAACACACTGCCATCTAGTGGCCAATCTCCATACAGGAGAAAGCTCTGAGAAAAAAACGTGACAACCAAAAAGTTTGTCAGACTTTTTGTTTCTATTCCTGCCCCCCCCCCCGCTTCCATTTTCCTGAGTCTTCTACTACGTTCTGAATCTGCTGTCAAAGTTTTATCACCTATCCATCCACTTTAAGATGTGCTTAAAGTGAAGCACACCTTTGAGTTACATTATTCATTTAAAATTAACTGTATTACCAGCTTCACCGAACCATTAGCGGTGAAAGCTTTTGCAAAAGAAAGGCGCGTGCCCGGTGCCTCTCTCTGCCTCCCCCGTCAATTAACAAACTTTTTATGTTCATCACTCATCAATCGTCAGCCAGCGAGTCTGTTCTATTTAAATACGCAGGCTTTTTTTTTCACTTAATGCATCCCATCTGTTTCTGAAATAAATTGCAATAATCCGTGTTTAATGTTAATCAATGTATTACTAAATATGCAAATTATATTAAAAGACGTGATTTGAAAAAGCTTTCATTTGTAAATATGGGAGCTCAAAAGAAGAAGCATATCTAAAAGGCATTTAGCTACAGTAGCCTAACTCTAACACTGTGGCAGATTTATAAAGCGGTTTGCGAGTTGATCTTTTCCCCACAAGGGGATATGTAAAACTATTGCATATCAGATGTTGTTAACATCTTATGGGCTAACAGAGTAGGAGCATAGTTTTGGAGGCATCTCTTTTTATATTTAAATTAATCCTAGTCTATCTTTTAAATTTTATTTGTTTATTATCATGAGGATAATCATGATCATGAGGATGTTCTTCAAGAGTTGATGAACCAGAGTGAAAACTGCAACCTGAGGCAAAAGAATATAAGAACATCAAGATGTTCTTTCAGGCAATGGCACCATAGAAATAAGACTAGAGGAGCAGATCTCTAGGGCTCCACTCCACAGAATAAGCAGGACGGGCCCGAAACAAGCTTAACTTTTGAGATTTTACGGTTTTTTCCCCCACAGCTGAATTGAAATTGCTATCCACCAATCCTTGAATCAGCAGAAACAATACTGGTATAAAGTTTCTGTCCTCATTGCTAATCCTGCTCCTGTCTTGGTTTCCAGACACTGCTGGAAGTGGAAAACAGTTTCTCTTGAGGAGATTCCCTGGTAGATTTGGAATAAGTGCCCTTGTGTGATGTTGGAATTAGAGGGAAAGCATTACTTTAA
This sequence comes from Masticophis lateralis, assembly GCA_030761175.1. NCBI lineage: Eukaryota > Metazoa > Chordata > Lepidosauria > Squamata > Colubridae > Masticophis > Masticophis lateralis. The sequence goes on along the minus strand of JAUDYJ010000002.1, from coordinate 250,628,666 downwards.
GACTGGTATAGCTAAGGACAATTGTCCCAAAGGTGCTTTTTTAAGAGGCAACTGGACTTTCTGGTTTTTCTTTGAAGATGTTTCGCTTTTCATCCAAGAAGCTTCTTCAGAGCTGAAGAAGCTGAAGAAGCTTCTTGGATGAGATGCAAAATGTCTTTAAAGAAAAAAACAAAGTCCAGTTGCCTCTTGAAAAAGCATATTTGGGACAACCATGACCTGGATGACTGAGAATCTCCATAGATACCAAGTACAACTGAAATTCAAGATTAAAGCAAAGTGATGGGGATGTGGCAAACAGAATATTGCCAATGTTTATGCAAGGCCCTAAGTAAAGCACTGTAGACACATAGAGATAAACCACATTTATACACAGTTCAAAAGAGACAATAAAGGCCTAAGAAGGAAACAAAAAGACTACCACATCTCCTTCAGCAGCCCACATTCAGATAAGCAGGGATCAGCACCAGACAAACAAGGAGTAAACAATACACTAATCAAGAAACTCCCAAGGAGAAAACCATATCCCAATCAACACTGGCAAGGCAACCAACTGTATATCAACAGCCAACAAACCCCATATTGATTTCAACTGATGATGTTACCTAGTCGGTTAATGAAATGTCTGCAAGCAAACAACCAGGCTCAGATAGCACCAGAGACTCCACAGTTCTACCTGGGCCTGCAGATATTTTCTATTTCGAAGTAATGTAATTTGCCATCCCCCATAAAAGAAACACTAAGAATGCTTCTCTGTTGTCAACTTAATGCGCTATCCACCGGCCCTTGTAACAGCAGAAAACTATACTAACATAAAACATATCGTCCTCACTACTGATTGCTATCCTGCTACAGGTTAAGTACTACTTTAGTTACAATGTACAGAGCATATTAAGGACAGAGATTTGTGGAGTCCCCTGAGTTTTCTTTTGTCCGGTTTACCAAAGATCACCAGCTGGCAGGAAAACATTAATGAAACTGCTATATGTACCTCCGGCTGTTGCCTTGTGTTATGGGGAGGGAGAGAGTTGTGTACCAAGACCCCAAATTCATCCATCCCTCCATCCATCCATCTGCATGACCAATTCTTGAGTCTGTGGTTAAGTTTATCAGGAGAAAATAGAGATTTCACCAGCTGTTAAATGGAGAAAAAAAAAGGATTTGAACAAGCCTTTCTATACACTTCTCTTAAACACTGCATACTGTTACATTGTTTTGGTTAAATGGTAAATTAAATCTGACTTTTAACATATAGGGAATATATTTTCAATAACAACTTAAATTTTTTTCCTGGTTTTACTCATCACATTTCTCTTCCTCAATCACTTTTCAAATGTCTAGGATAGACAACCTAGAGTTCTCCAAAACAAAATACTACAATTCACTTATTTTCAGCTTTTCTCTTAGAAATAATCACTCTTCATAATTTCTAATAATCACTCTTCTAAATTTCTCCAAAGACATAACAGGGATTTCTTCTCCCTCTCCTACCAGAACAAGAATCATGTAATTCTATAAGATTTTGTTAATTGACCCTGCACAATAGAACACACAAATTAAAGGAATATATTTTGATTCTCGGTCTTCAATAGTGGATATTCATGGGAGAACACCAGAATGGAAGGAACCACTTATTTTTAAATGTATAGAAGATATATTTATTGTTACCTAGCAAATACCCTCTTTGTTTGTTTTGTTTTCTCTAATTAGAGTGTATTTCTTTGGTGTGATGCTTGGATAAATAATCTTGCCATTACCCATCTTCCACATGGATACCTTTACCTGGCATCTGTTTTCCTAATAGAACTATGTGAGACAGATAGAGGAACCACTGCCTATATAAGAAGAAAAATGATAAAAGTAAAATACATTTTATAGCATGACTTTCTGATGCTGTTGAGGCATATGCCTAGGAAATTAGATCATGTCGTATAAACAAAATTCAATATTTTTCTTAAAAAAAGGAAAAGAAAAAAATATTGCAAAGCTTTCAGCGTTGGGCAAGATAAAAATAGAAAGGCATGAAAAACATAGGCAGATGGAAAATGCAAAAACGATAAACTCTGAACAGAACATAAGTTTATATTAGTCTGTAATTTAAGATAACCTGAATAGAGAAAATGCACATTGGAAATCATAAAGCTTAAATAATTATATCCATTCCCAAAATAAAAATAACATTAAGCCATGTTTGTAGTTCAAAATTGTTATCTATTTCTTAGACACATGGATCATAACGTTATTTTTTCATCACCATCACAACTTTGAAATTTTGTACAAGGCAGTTGCTAAAAGAGAACTACCTGTGAAAGTAGATTTTCCCAATGTGTCCTATTTAGTAGATAAGGAGCTTTTGTCATCCAAGAGAAAAGCAAGAGAATGAAGTTATGTTGCTCTGGAGCCTATAATTAAAGGCTGTTATACCCTGGAAAGATCCAGGAAAGTAATCAGGAAAGTAAATTTGTTTATATGTTTATCTCTAAGAAATAGATAGAAATGAATAGAAATAATGAAGAAATTAGTTTTTTTTCCTCAGCCATTCTGTAACTCTAACTCTTTTCTTTGGAGGACTAGATATGCACAATAGTTCTCTAACATGATTGACTACATTGAATTGGTTTAACTTTATATTCTTTCCTTTTACTTCTTGATTTTTAATCCCCTCAAATAACGTCCTAGAATTTGATTTCTTTTCACGATTTTTTTTTATCACAAAATTCTTCAAAGCTTTAACAATTCTCTTTTTATAAATCCAATATAGGAAAATTATCCAGATCACTTTCATGGTTCGTTATTTGCATATCCCTTTTAATTATTAAGATATTAGTTGGAATCTTTTATATGTCCAGTATAACATCTTTCTCCATGCCATTCTTATAGCCTGTCATTTTTGAATCTATTTTCAAATCTGTTTCAATCTTATCAGGTAGAAATTGCTCCTCTTCAATAGCATCTTTTAAAAAGAGTCTATCTATAGAGGAAGACCTTGTTAAAATTAATTTCTGGGACTTTTGTTCAAAAATATCCTTCAATATGCCTTAAAATCTTATTTTATTTTTTAAGAATTCAATCCAGAATCATTTTCCCCTGAGAAGGATCCTTTATGGTTAATTCCAAAATGTTTCAAATTTATCTAGATCCTTAGTATGTTTGTAATTTTCTAAAATTGAAGTTTTAATCACCTTTTGCTGATTAAAAACACATTTAAAGTCCTTAAACTTCTTTTTAAAGCTTCTATCACTAAAGATTGAAGGAAACTCACCTGGTGCTATAAAATTTGTTGATCCAAAAGTTCCAAATAGCTGACCAGCAGTTTCCAAAAGTGATTGAAAAGAAAATATGAAAATCTAGTATTGTTTTAAAGGCACCAACTGTATTTTGAGGAAGATGGCTATTTCCTCATTTCCCAGAACTCTTAAATCCTCCACAGACCACTATCTTGTGGTCTTTTTACAAGGAGCAACTGCCTGGAGCACTTCTAGGCAATCTCAAGTTATCTCCTTGTTCAGAGAGGAGTTATCAAAATGTGGTCTACTCGCCAGCACCTCATTCTGCTGCAGTCACTGACTCTGCTTTCTGTTGCATACCTTCTTTCCCATAAGTCCACCAGTAGCATCAAGTTTCTATTTGGTAGAGGTTTCCCTAATACATTTTAGCAAAAATCCTTTTCTTTGACTTACATGAAAATGAGTGACCCTCCTATCAGCCTGAAAGAAGTTAATAGAGGGTAATGACAAAAGACACCATTTTTCCCTTCAAAAGAACAAACATTTTCCATGACAATATGAATTGCCATAACAAAACTGCTAGTTAACTGATGTCTTCAACAATATGACAATAATCCTATCCAGGTTCCATCATACATAGCATCACTTTAATATTTGTGTGCAATAAAACTTTAGTAAATTCAAACATTTCTCATAAATCTGTTAAAGTGTAAATAATCTGACTGCAGCTATAACAATTAAAATCTGAGGGGAGGTTTTTACTGAAGAGTGGCTGCAAGATCTCATTATGCGGTAAGCATTAATTTGCTGAATGCATTAAGAGTACAACTTTTACTCTCATAGATGGGTCGTAGAATACCTGGAATCTTTAAAAGTAAACAGAAGAAAGTAAGATTCTATTTCCTTTGATCAAATCTGCTACTAAACAATGCTGGCTGGCAGGCCCGCGGGGGAGGGCCTTCTCTGTGGCTGCCCCAGCTCTCTGGAACCAGTTACCTCCTGAGGTCCGGACCATCCCCACCCTATTGGCTTTCCAAAAAGCAATGAAGACCTGGCTTTTCCGGCAGGCCAGGGGCTGTTGATCTCACTCTTGCGATCCGGCGAGATCCGACCATAAATGGTGTGAATGAGTTTTAATGTTTTTAATGTTTTTAATTTTTAAATGTTTTCTATAATGATTTTAAATGCATTGTGAGCCACCCTGAGTCTTTGGAGAGGGGCGGCATACAAATTGAATGAATGAATCAATCAATCAATTAATCAATCTGGTGGGCCTGGTGGCTCAGCAGACTAAAGCATTGTGATTAATACCAGCTGTCTGCAATTTCTGTAAGTTTGAATCTCACCAGGCTCAAGGTTGACTCAGCCTTCCATCCTTTCTAAGGTAGGTAAAATGAGGACCCAGTTTGTGGGGGCAATAAGCTGATTTTGTATAAATATACAAAAGTATGAAGGCTATTGCTTAACGCGTTGTAAGCCGCCCTGAGTCTCCAGAGAAGGGCGGCATATAAATCAAATTAAAAAAATAAAATAAAAAAATAAATCTATCTATCATGAGGAATTGGAAAGGGGGAGGAAAAGCCTAAATCAAAGTAAAAAGTCCTTCAGTACAAAAACATAATAAACCAAGGCTACAATGCCATCTGGGGGTTCACAGTCATATCACAGCAGCTCTCTCTTGGCATGTGACACGTGAGGTCCTGATCTAACAGCATCCCTGACAACTGAAGTCATCTGCTGCGAACTCCATTTATCAAACAGTGTATGAATATGCAAACAGCCTCCTATTATTAATCATTGTTTTACAAGGAGCACGAAGAGAAAATAAAATGCAATGTTTATACAGGATAGATGGCAATCTGTTTGATTTCTCATGGCTGACTATGTGCGGTTACACCAATAAACCATTTACTAAAAAGCCTGTCTTGGAATGAGGCACTGTGGATAATAGGCAAAATATTTGTGTCATCACCAAAATACTCATTAGAAATTCTGTAATGACAAATGAAAAACTACAGCATGTCTCTTGGTTCCCATTAAGCAATCTACAACTGCTCCTTAGAATATAAACATGGTGACGAGAGAGAGAGAGAGAGAGAGAGAGAGAGAGAGAGAGAGAGAGAGAGAGAGAGAGAGAGAGGGAGAGGGAGGATCAATGAACTCACAAAGACTTGGACTAATAAAAGCTCCTTATAGCTAATTTGCATTAAAAACCCCCTAACAATAGTAATTTTCTTTAAACACAGGGGATGTTTTAGTTCCTTCTGTTGCTTTGAACAGTGATTGTACTTGATTGTGCCTTAGCAAATTGATGCATTGCTAAGGGATGTCTATTACAGATATCAATATTAAAAATGTAAAAGATCAAGACAGAGTACCTCTGATCATATGCCAACTTCCAAAATAAATCTCCAAGGGGAGTGTGTGGCCAAGTGCAGCATGACTTCAGAACACATGCAGAGAAATCTAGCACATCATTACAAAGTGTCAAACGCCCACTTCCAATTCCACCGTCTCTCTAGTCCAGATAATAAACTCTTGCTAAATTTGTTCTGAAGATAACCAAGCAGATGTGGGACATGGATAAATTCTATAATGTTTTTTTCTTAAAGCAAATCATCAACTTGACTTGTATCTGACCCTTCCGTCAAAAATTAATACCATTGCAGAATATGTTAATAGAACTGGAGAAGAGGAAAAACACTGGATGGGAAAAATTGTTATGTAAATGCACTCTAGGTAAACCCAAACCACAAACTTAAGTAGTAACATTACTCTTTCTGGCCTTTTGATCAATTAAAACAATAATTATTATGCATTAGGGTTATATCCCAACCTTTATTTTTACAGCTTGAGGCAGCATACATCATGGTCACTCCTCCTATTTTCCCCACAACTACAATCTGGTGAGGTGGATTGACCTAAGAAAGAATGACCGCCTCAAAATCATACAGCTGGCTTCCATGACTAAGGGAGGACCAGAATTCATGGTCTCCCAGTTTTTAGTTCAGCATCTGAGCCACTACACGAAATGAGCTCTCAGTTGTTTGATGACTTAATAAATGTTTATTTATTAAATACATTTAATAAATACATAAAGATGTTTTGTTTGGAATACTTACTTATTCCTACAAAACAGTGAGCAAGAGTTAAAATAATAGACTTATGGAATTCTCTTGTATCAATAAAATGGACAGAATCAATATCCTATAGGCTTTCTGCTGGATAGGCCTTCTATAGCTTTTGGTGCAATACCACAAACTTTTCCTGGTTTAGATCTGAAAACTATTAAGTAGTACTAATTAATTAGTAGTAGTAGTAGTACTAAATAATTTAATATTGGTCAATAAACCTCACAAGCTTTATTTGTTATGCAAGTAACATGTTTCGTGAAATGTCCAGAGAGGAAATTCTGTTTCAATTGTCACTGCAGGGTGATCTTTCTCCATAATTACCTAAGATAATTAGGTATTTAACTATCTATGATAGAGAGTCAGAACAGTTTCCATAGATTTATTAATTTCTTTACCTGCTGTATTTGTTAACAGCTCAATCTTATATTCTGCACAATATACAATTATAAAAAGTTTTAAAACTCTTGTAAAAACAGAATATTATAATACGGTAATATTCAATTAAAGATTAAACAAAAGTATACATGCTTGAAGGAAGACTCATGGACTAATCTGGAGCAGAAAGTTAATTGTAAAACAACTGTTTTCACAACCTACTTAAATGAAAGAAGGAAAGGTAACTTCTGACACTTTCTGGCATTTGCTCTGCCTAGAAATAATCTAGTTATTAATGCATCGATATATTAGCCATGCAAAACAGAACCCTTCAAAGGGCCACACTCTACCCTATGAACCACGTTATCCTATCTAAGGACAACCTAAAGTGTTGGGGTTTTAATGATTAACAGCACAGGGTGAGGAGGTTTAATTCTTAAACTGAACAATCCATGATCTTTTCAGACTTTTCAGAATAATCAAGGGGTATTCTTCATTCAATATGTGTCCTGTTCTATAATAACCAATATAATATTACTTAATTTTAATATTATATAATCTTCATCTTCTTTATTTTAAAAAGTGGAGACTGAACTTAGAATGGCTACCTGTTTAAGAAAGACAGAGATGGCATTATGGTAGGTGCTTCTGCTGGATTACTCCAATAGTTGACTCTTTCCCATGTTAGTTTGAGTTGGAGCTCAAAATCTGGAAAATCAGAGTGCTCATCCCTGCTTCAAAATACCACAAAATACCAATAGGAGATAAACACTTGACGGTATTCCCATTTACAGGCAAGGAGAAAAAATGGCTCCTGTTGATTTAATGACTGTCATGCAACTGCTGAAAACTGAGACTCCAACCTCCCATAACCTGTGGATATTTCAAATTCAGATCCCTCTATTCCTAGCCAGTTCAGGTCATGCTGGCTGGGAATCGAGGGAATTGAAAACCTTTATATCAGGAGAACACCAGGTTGAGGAAGACCTCCTGGCTCATGTATTAAGATTGAAAGGGTGCCAATTTGGCACCTGATATACCATATAACATAGAATTGTTGGGCTGGAAGGGACTTTAGAGGTCTTCTAGTCCAACCCCTTGCTCAAGGCAGGAAACTTATAACATCCTAGTATCTAGAATGTATGTATCTAGTTTAGCATCTAGTCGGATCTAGCTTAGTCAGATCTAGTTTAGCAAAATCGGATCTAGTTTATCATTTAGTTCGATCCAGTTTAGCCGGATCTAGTTTAGCACCTAGTCGGATCTACTTTAGTCGGATGGATCTACTTTAGCCAGATCTAGTTTAGCATCTAGTCGGATCTACTTTAGCCGGATCTAGTTTAGCATCTAGTTCGATCTACTTTAGTCGGATCTACTTTAGCATCTAGTCGGATCTATTTTGGTCACATTTAGTTTAGCATCTAGTTCGATCCAGTTTAGCCGGATCTAGTTTAGCATCTAGTCGGATCTACTTTAGTCGGATCTAGTTTAGCATCCATGAAACCTGCAGAGAAGTTCAGGAAAAAAACAGAGTTTCTATCTCATGGGCTGATTAACCGCGGAGGTATCAGCCCAATTTCCTCCCGCGACCAGCCGGCTCATTCCAGTACCAGCGTCTCCTTCGCCGACTCCCCTCCTGCTCCTCCCCCCTTGCAAGTACGGCGAGAGGTGAGGGACAAGCCTTCCGCGTTAAGCCCAGGGACGCCAGCTGTGCCTGACAACTACCGGCATTTCAACCGGAGACACGAAGGCCGTCATTCCAGGCGCCCGGACTCCGCCTCTCGCAATGCTGCGGTGGCTGATAGGAGGGGGCCGCGAGCCGCAAGGGTTGGCCGAGGTAAAAGCCCGCGATCGGTCGCGAGGAGGGGCGTTGATAAGTGGAGGTGCGGCGCGTCAACGGAATCCTTCGTTTTCCTGTTTGTTTATTTCCTTTCTGCCTGGTGGAGGCAGCGCTGCCTCTGCCTTGAGGAAATCAGAGCAGTGTCGAGGGCTTTTTTTCCTTACGCGTAGGCCAGTTACACAGCCTTGAGCCTTGGCAGGTGGTAGTTTTCTCCAAGCCCCCCGGAGAGGCGGCCCTTCCCAATTCCCAGAGTTCCCACGTTGCTGGGAATTAGGGAAGTTGGGTTTTTTTTTTTTTGAGACCTCGCAAGTTGCAAGTGGTTTGCAAGTGGTTTGCTCAAAGTAGGAGAATCGCCTCTTATTTTTCAGACCGAATTCCTGCCCCTTCTCTGTGTGATTGTCTTAAGTGAATATGAAACTGAGCTGCGCAGCTACTCTTTATTCCTCTTTTAAAAGAAAGGAATAAATAAAGGAAACAGAGGCAAAAGACTGAAGAAACATGGAAGAGAAACTGTTGAAAGTGAGAGAGAACTCTTGAGAAAAGAAAAGTGGATTTAAAATGGGAAATGGCTGATATTCGGCTTCATAGACTAAATGCACTCCTTTTTCAGTGGAAACCATCTGAGTTTAACAGCCACCTAGAAAACTTCAGGACTTGCTTCACTAGTTTTCCTGTCACTTAGATTACAATAGAAGAAGAAATTGCCAAATGTTTTGTCAAGTTCATCCTGGCTCCCAAATTGTTAGGTATCTAAACAATATAGCGCTGCCAGTGATTGGCTACAGTCTGCAGGATCTGGAAGTGCATAAAATGGCCTTAGAACATATAGAATGGTATTGCCTCCCTCTCACTTAATAAGAATAGAAGAGTCATGCAAAACCCACTGTTGACAGAAATAGCAGAAACCTTTAAATGATTCATTTAAGACTGAACCAGCAATCTCTCTCTCCCAGGTTAAATGTAATTCCCCCTTTTGTTTACAGACAGCAATGTATAGGCTGTTAAACAGATCACTAGATAGAGGGCAAGTGAGAAATGGGTGAGAAGTCATATACAGTAAGAAATGGGTGAGAAGTCATATACAGTCTTCCTACGTCATCATGCCTATTTCCTTTGCCAGCTGACTATCAGCTATGCTATTTTTGGACATACAAGGTAGTCCTTCACATACAACTGATCATTTAACAACCGTGACCATTCAAAATTACAGTGGGCTCAGAAAAGGTGCTTTCTAGTCTGCTCATCACTTTCAGCTACTTTTACTATTCAAACACCAAGTTATAACTTAAAGGAAAATTGGTACAAAATGCATTTATTTAAATTAATTAGATGCCTACCTCCAGCTGATTCTGGATGTTGTACAAAGCTAGGAAAAAAGGAAAGAAAGAAAAACCAAAACCATAAAATCATAGAGCCCAGACTGAAATAGTCTGATAAATGAAGACAAGCAGTGTCTGAGATACCAGTCCCTATGTCCTAGATATTTTAAAATGTTGTATAGATTGTATACAACTCCGTCAATAATAACTGAAACAAATCAGACTGCAATAAATGTTGGAAATGTCACAAAACTGAAGGAACATTTTACCACATGTGGTGACCTGTAAAAGAACTCAAAAGTTCTAGAAAAACATACATAGTATAATGCAGAAAATTGTGATTTGAAATGAAATTTGAAATGAAATTACAATTTTTCCTAGCAGTAAATCTCAGGAAAAAAAAATCAAGAAAAATAATTTAAAGAGATACATGATTAGAGCAGCAAAAATAAACTAGACTCAATATTGGAAGGAAAAATACAATTCCAACAATATCTGACTGGAAACTTAAACTTGGAAAATATGCAGCTATGCTTAAACTAATAGGATACATATACAATAGAATTTTAACTAAATTTAAGAAGAATTGTTCCCATATATACAATATATTAGCATGTTAAATATATCTGCTTATACTCTGGCTTTTAAGTGGGGCCGAATATACAGTATTTATTGTATTTTATTCTGGCTGTTCACCGCCCTGAGTCCCGTCTGGGAGTAGGGCGGTATATAAATTTAAATTATTATTATTATTATTATTATTATTATTATTATTATTATTATTATTATTATTAAATCGGTAGTTAGGATCAGACTAAGAGGAGTAGAAAATGGGTATAATCTATTGATTGAAAAATATTAAGACTATAAATTGTGTGATGCTCAGTTTTATTTTTCTAGAAATCTATACAGACTATTGGTGAAGAACAAGCTCAGAATCCATATACTGAGCTTCTTGTGCTGAAAGGTCACCATGATATAGTACGTTTTCTAGTGGCAATTGATGACTACAGGTGAGACATTACTTCTGTATTCCTCGTTTGCACTGTAAAGATGACTTCAATTTTTTTTTTAAATGAATCTTAATGTTTTGCTTTCCCAAATTGTAAAATGTATGGTTCTTATATATAAATTGATACAAGAAATCCCTACAAGCCTTTAGCTAAAACCCAATTAAAAGACATCTGTCAAAGATTTTGACAGAGCAAGTTGTATGATTTTAATTGCCATTAGCTTTCCCCACTTCACTGGAAACAGATATCTCAGAATGCATTATTTCACAACAGTTACATACATTTTATAAGTTTTCTTATCAGCAAAATTGGAAAGAAAGCATTTTACACAAAACAAAAGATACCTTACTGTGATTTTGGTGAATCACAGAACAGATAGAATAAACTGTACAAATTATCTATTGTTATTCATTATATCTCTCAGACATATGACACTTTATTCCATATTATTGAAGAGCAGGTTCTGTTAATTTGTACAAATGTTAAATTCAAGTTTCTTTAATTGAATAGTTAAGTTTACACAGTGAAATGTAATAGAGAGTTTTAAAGCAAATTTGACATATTAAACTAAAATCACTTTTTGGATAATATATGTTTATTTATAATACAATTTTATTTTCATTGTTCCTAATTTAGTCATTAGAGGATTTTTAACTAAGACATGATTATCTTATTTGAATACTTCCGACAATATTAGTATTGTTACTTGGTTTCTGAAACAATTTCATTTTGTTTTCATAGTTCTTTGATTGCATTTTTGTCAACTGTTGTAAGCCAGGTTTCATGCTTCAGCTCTCTAGATAATTTCATCTTATTGAGAATTTTGCAGAGGGATTTTCTTGTTTTCTGTGTAGCTCAGCTAAAACCAGTGAGTGGAAAATTTTCTCAGATTGGTTTCTGAAGATACTAAATAAATCCTGTATCAACCTAACAGGCAGCTGCTTTTCACTTCTTTTCTTTTATGTTTTTGAACATGAAGAGAAGGTCATATTGATTGCAAGATCACTAAAGAAGGCTAAGCCTTAGCAAGCATCTTTCAAAAAATGGAATGAAATAAAATTGCAAGTAATACTCTAGCATTTGACACATTAAACTGGACTGAATTCGTAACACACTTTAAAAATTGCTTGTTTGACCATTTGGTGCTCCTCCAGGAAATAGACAAGATTATAGAGGATGGTGATCATGACTGGAAAAGAATCAGATGACCCATGAAACACCCACTTGGTGAAAAGAAATCCATTTGCAATATGAGATTGATCTGGCAGGAGAATGTCACATGAAAGCCTGAGTTTCATAGTTTAATTTAAAAAAAAACATTGTTCTTATTGAGACATTAATTCTTTCTAGAAGATTTTAAAAAGTATATCTGAGCTACATAATGTGATAGTAGTAATTCAGTATATAGTTTCAGAATTAAATTTAGCTTGTTAGGGGGCTAGTGTTTCTTACCTGGATTCAACCATTACTTTTTACAGTAATGAATACCAAAAGTGTTTTAGGGTTACAACAAATGAATGCAGAGGTGCTAGAAATGGAAGCCTGATCATATAAAAATATAATACACATTTATTCAATAATAAAAACATAATCTCATTTTGGAGACTTAAGTATACTTTCTAAGGTTCTGTTAATGTTTTATCTCTCTTTGTATATATATCTGTCACTGGTCTATTTAAATAATGATTATCAATAAACGTTTTTATTGCTTTTTTGTAATGTAATTACAGATGTCTTCAATATGTTTTTTTTTTCATTACTAGGTTTGCATCTGCTGGTGATGATGGAATTGTATGTCTCTGGAATGTCCAGGTTTGTTTAGGAAATTAAAAAATTGTTTATAAAAATATTCATAGATGTAGATGGTGATGTGGGTGATGTCTAAATTCATGACCTGTTGGAACATAAAATTAGCTATTATTTGTAATTTGTATTCCAAAGATTTATAAGAGAAGCATTATTGCAGAAGTAGAAATATAGATTTAAAAATGCCTTCTGTAGCTCATATAAAGAACCATGAGTTTGTGAATGTAATTTACAGTTGAAAGGTGAAGATGAAACAGGCATTTAGATTATCAATATATATTTGCATATCTGCAGTATTAGAATATTTGTGCAGAAGTTGTTTAATTACATGTTTTGTAATACTATTAACAAACCAATGGACTATTTTTTAATTTTATATAACCAGACATTTATGCAATATAGGTAGTCCCTGAGTTATGACAGCAATAGGGACTGGGATTGAGATAGTTCAACTATCCAATCCTAAAATGTGACATCATGTGATTGCTTTGTTTAGCAATGATAATCCATGCAGTTCCATTTGTTATTGTAACCCCAAGATCTTTGGTTGTTTATCAGGAACCAGAGTGAGTCCCAGGCACAGACTGCTGGGGTACTGTGGGGGGGAGGGTACTGGAGGAAATTGAGGAAGGTCCTGAAAGGCTTGTTACAGGTGCACACAGGAGCTCACTAATTGCTCATTTATAATCAGACCAAAACTGTGTTTATTACTTTGCTTCAGCTTTCCTTTTTCTCCCATTCTCCCATTTTGAATGTTCATCCAGGTGCTGGGATAATTTATCAAGAAAGGAATTATTGTTTGTATTTACATTTATTAGAGAGGAAGGGATTGCAAGAGAGTAAGTAGACACACAATAGGAAATACACATAGAAAGAAATGTGCTAACCGTTTGCCTAGCTTGTGCATGACTCCCTGCTCTGAATGCACCAGGCAAACAGCTGTGCTAGCAGATGTGTGTTCATTATTGTATGCCTGCTTATTCTTTGTCATTTCTTCCTCTCCCATCTCTCTGTTCTGCGAGACAGAGGGGATAAAAACAATGGATCAGTCACAGCAGAAATTGTCTAAAAATATTGCTTAAGGCATCTCTCCACTCTGCAAAGGGGGCTGGGGGGGGGAACCCCATCAAGCACAAGACAGTGCGTACTAACTGTAATGGCAAACTTGTGGCTGAGAGAGACATAGGTTGCAAAGATCCTAATGTCTTGACCTGGGTCACAAACTTACATTTTCAGCACCATCATATTGTTCAGTACCTTGGAAGGGTTGCTGTACCAAATCTACTGTACTTGTAGATGGCAGAGTAGGTTGAAGCAGATCCTTTAGCTGTTCCTTGTATGGCTGATGTCAGTTTTTACCTTTTTCTTTTTAAAAAGCATTTAAAGTCTAAAGTAGTAAAAACAAACGTTGTATTCTGTTCAAAGGGCCAACTAAATTTAAGAAGTCAGAGCAAAAATTTTACTTGGCTTTGGGGTTCTGCATAGCTATTCATTATGTTCCATACCTAGTATTAATACAATAAATAATTTTAGTTAATATAAACACAAATCAAATACAATAATCTTTTTTTAAAAAAAACTTATTTTGTCTTAGTAACAAAATTCAACTTTCTAGTATAAGAACTCTGGTACATTTTTAGAAAAGGCTCTAAAATTGTATTTTAGAAAAGGCAGAATGTACTTCATACTGGCATTGAAACTTGCAGGATGAAATATACAAATATTTTTCAGATTTTGCTATAAGAATAGTTATGAAGGAATTGAAAGTCATCATTCTGGGGTAGATTTTCATTCATTCATGCTTGCATTCATTCATTCATTCATTCATTCATTCATTCATTCTCTTTGTATAGCCACCCATCCAACATTTATGACCCCATACAGAATCTATGGTATTGCTGGAAAAGTTCCTACCTGAAATTTTGAGAGCTTCTACCACACAATGCTGGTTAACCTTCCTCAGCCTGCCATTATCCAGATGTGTTTTCCTTCACTTAATGTAATCGTTAGCTAGCACAGTGAACAGATTTATAGGAATTGGCTGGGCTTTCTGGTAAATAACAGCAGCAGGTGAGGGAAGGTTAAGCTAGATGGACCAGTTATTTGTATTGTATAGTATCAGTTCGCATTTTAAAATAAATAATATTTTGAAGATTCTGATTACTTGCATTGTTTCTTCATAACACATGTTTCTGTATTCATTTAGCTCTGTTTATTGTAATACCAAGTTTGCTTTTGTTTTTCAGACTGGAGAAAAGTTATTTGAGCTACATGCACATACACAAAAAATCACAGCTCTTGCCGCTTTTCCTTTGTCAGATACATGTGAAGAAAAATGCCACATGATTTTGACAGCAAGTGCTGACAGAACTGTAGTTGTATCCTTTATTTTTTGGCTAGAGAAATGCAGAATTGGTTTGTGTTGCATAATAAATGATGCATATGGCTCATAGTGTTATTACATCAAAGTTTAGGGTTTTAATGAGCAAACTTTTTTTGAATTTCATCATTTCCATGATAAATTGATGTATGGCTAAAGAGGTCAGTGATAAGATGCAGTTGTGAAACTGCACAATTCTTCATTGCATGGACAAAAAGGGCTGTTGGTGATAATTCTTCAGGTTGATCAATAAAAACACTCAGGAAAAATTTTTATATGTTTGCATACCTGGTGCTTTTCTCTTATAGTCAGGAAATAATGTCGTCTTCTATCATTTGTGCGGTAGTAAGAGGCTCAAGGAGCCTGAGTAGCGTAGGGGGCTAATGCCTCTTACTAAAGGCAGCAATTAACATCCAGCTGCCTGTAATTCTGTGAGTTCAATCCTAGCCAGGCTCAAGGTCGACTCAGCCTTCCATCCTTTCTAAAGTGGGTAAATTGAGGACCCAGTTTGTGAGGGCAATAAGCTGACTTTGTATAAATATATACAAAAGTATGAAGGCTATTGCTTAATGCATTGTAAGCCGCCCTGAGTCTCCGGAGAAGGGCGGCATATAAATCAAATTTTTTTTAAAAAAGGAAACACTTTTGCATAGGAAATAGTGTGGGAAATAGAATATTATCTAATGGACTCCTCCATTTTATGCCTCCATTTTTTAAATTATAGTCATATAAGGTATTTCAGCTGCTAGTCTTAGTCCTTAATGATGGAAACCAGGTTTGGGATTGTGATAATGGCAGACAAATTCACAGAGTATCATGTTTTCATTCCACCGTAAAGGTAAGTAAAACTGGATGTGATTTTATCTATTTCATTTATTTAGATTTTAATCCTATGCCATCAGTCTTAAGGATGCAGCTCTATCAGCTACATATTTATTACACACTGTAGAACCCAATTGCGGGTTTAATAAATTTGTAGATTTAGTGTTTGCCTGTGTCTAATCTTAGATACTTTGGGTTCCTTTTTAGATACCTTGAGAGTTCAGTGAACCATATATTTTCCATCTTCTTAGTTAGAGCACATTACAATAGGATGGATTCAATCATTTTGTCCATTTACAAGAATATCAATCACTAGTATAAATAGCTTTGTATAATCTTGGAAGCCTATGGATCGCAACCAATGTATTCTTGATTACTTCTCAAATCTTTGAGATTATGGTGGAAGACTCCTTTAAATGCACAAATACATGTTTCTATCATTTATTACAGAGTTGCACAAAATTCTCAATTAATGATCACAATGGAAACCGGAATCTTGATTGCTGAATGAAGCAATCATTAAACAAGATGCTCACATGACTGCTTTGCTCAACAACTACAATCCCAGCACTATTAGTTGCAGTTGTTAAGTGATCCAAAAGATGGATCAAAAGAGCTCCCTGTCTTTCATTCTTAAGCTTTCCTGCAGCCACCAAAGGATTTCAGCTCCCCACTGTGTACCAAAGGGAGATCCTTCAGCAGGGTGCAGGTACGGAGATGAAATCTTGAAGGATTTCAGTTTCCCTTTTCTCCTTTGCTTGCAACCTTCCTGCTGTCTTCTCTATTGACTTTCAGGGAAAGCTGACAGAGAAGATAGGAAATGACAACCACATGATCGTGGGGCACGTGGGGCAATCAGTTGTAAATGTGAGTCAGTTTCCCAATACCCAAAATGTGGTCATGTGACCAAGGGTGTGCTATGTTTTATTATAGCCATAAATGCTTTACAGGCCACAAAGCAGCTGATGTATCTTTGAATAGTCATTAAACAACTGGTCATAAGTCAAGATTGTCTGTAGTTCTAGGTTTCTATCTGACACAGAATGTGGAAAGCAATGTCAGTATTGGTCTTTAACATTGATACTTTTCAGGTAGCAGTATTGTGCTACTATATGGTAACTTCTCTGTAATGTAAAATCTTAATTTCAGTTTTGTATATTTAATGTTGACCTATTTGAAAAACCTGGAACATCTCAAGGACTAATTATTTTTGTGGTATTTAAAGTCTCATTTTGAGTTGCTTCCTTTTAAACAAAATTAGACATGGGATATGAAAACATTCTTAATGTGATATTGTCTTGACAAAAAAAACTATTTCAAAGATTTGAAAAATATAGATTGCAATCCTACTTAATTTAAAAATAAGTGTTATTGAATATAGGGGGCGCAATGGCTCAAAGGGTAAAGATGCTGAGCTTGTCAGCTGGAAAGCTGACAGCCTGGGATCAAGACCAGAGTCCTGTGTGACCTAGCAGTTCAAAAGCATGCAAATGCAAGTAGATAAAAAGGTATCACTTTGATGAGAAGCTAACCGCGTTCTGTGTACCTTGGCATATAGTCATACTGGCCACATAACCATGGAAATTTCCTTGGACGATGCTGGCTTCCTCAGCTAAGAAATGGACATAAGCATTGCTGCTAGAGTCAGGAATGTCCAGACGGGAAACCTTTACCTTTTTGCCTTTGAGAAGACATATATTCAACTGCATTTATAATTCAACATGATCTTGAAATATTAGAGTTCCTTTTTTCCCCTTTTTTCCTTTCTGCTTCATAAACTGCATAAAGCTCTATAAATGATTATAAATGTCACTGGGAGGAAATTAAATGTTTTAGTATCTGAATGATACTAGGAAATTGAATGTTTTAGTATCGAAAACTGATAATTTTATTTGAAAACATACTTCAAAAATATTACACATTATATATCTGATTTTGTAATTTGTAGTGTTTGACTGTTCTTCAAAGACTGGATGTATGGCTTTCTGGAGGAAGTGATTTGTGTGTTTGGAACCGAAAATTAGATCTCTTGTGTAAGACAAGTCATCTAACTGATGCAGGTAAACAAATTTAAATAATTTATTAAACAGTAGAATGAATCTATAAAATGTTATAGCATTAATTTGGCAAAGTCTCTTTGATTCTAATGATAACATATATTAAAGCTTAATAAAAGTTAAAATGGTTACTATTAACATTTCATACAGAACATTATATGTTGATATGTAATATTTTATATAAATTACGTTAAGTATACAGTTTATAAAAACTGCATTTTAGAAGAAAAACTAATATTAAATAATACACTATATGCTATACAAAAAATCCTACATATTACTAAAGCAAATTAAATTTTAATATTTTATTTAAAATAAGATATTAATAAAGGAAGGAGACAGAAATGAAAAACATTGAATAAAAATATAAGTACAAAACTGAACAACCAAGCAAAGGAAATTTATATTGAATACGTACAGAGAGACAGAAAAAAAGAATTAAAATTTTAGGTTATTCAAGTTTTGAAGCTTATAGTTTGGAATTTTGTATTATTTTATTTTTAAAGAATGAATTAAATATGGATCATACTTGTCTTGCCACCCCTTCAGTATAAGTTAATTTGAAAAAGGGAATTGACAAATTATATATCCAAAGTTTTTCATCAATTGAGAAATTAATGTTTGTTTATATTTCTTGTTTCTAGAGTGCCCATCTTCTCAAATTTCAGAATTGGGAGATATAATTTAACAAGTAATTGACATATTTGATCCCTACATTTTGACAAGCATTTGGTTTACTAGTGTATATGGAATTACAAATACACATACTCATATCAAATTTATTGATTTCTGTTCCTAAAATATGGGTAAAAAAGGAATACCTGTTAGAATTTATGTTCTTACTGGACACATGTAGGACTTTCAAATATAACAGCAACAAAATCTTACTTGAATGTCCCATCATTTTTGTTGTTTCTTTTCATAACCCAATTATTTTGCTTATCATCCTTGACTGAGACATCCTTTCATCTTTGATTATTCTTTGAATGGCTTAATATTTGTTTCTTTATTCTTGTTTGTCTGACACTGATTTCAACTTATCTGGTTGTTTATTAGATCTGTGATGGGATCTGATGTATCAGTTAGAGCTGTTGGCCTCTTTCCTTGACTTTGCTTGAATTGAGAATTATCTCAATTCGTTTGCTAATGACTGACTTGTTCATGTGCCAAGTCTCTAGGAATTATTTTGCATTCTTGGATCTGGCTCGGTCTAAAATTGCTATTATGTAGAAGAAATAGGTAATAGATTGGCTGAACATACAATTTCAAACACAGTTTGATTTGAAAACTGGACATTTTGACCATTACCAGATGTAAACATGCAAAAGATTCCTAGAGAAGCCTGACATATATGACTGGATTGAGACATGTATGTTTTGGCCTGGACATGGAGTAGAATACAAATGTTCCAAGAATAAGTATTTGTATATGGGAAAAGAAGAAAAATCCAAGGTCATTGGTAGTATGCAGTAGCAAAGGTGAAGCGGTAAAAATAAAATGCTGGGAATATTGGGAGATGGATGGACCCAGTGGGATATCCACCACCCCTGACTTCAAGTTCAGCAGGTCCAAACTGCCTGCCCATTTCCCCAGTTTTCCAAGAGCTTTCCTTTCTGTACCTCCCTTTATGCTGGTGTCCTTGGTTTTGAGTGCAACATAAGAAAAGATAGGGAATGAAAGGCACTTGCCTAATTAGTAGATGGGCCAGCTCACAGGGCATTCAAGGAAAGATAGAAGAAATAGAGAAAACACACCAGTCTTGCCCTACTACACTTGTGTGATTACCCTGGATTTTCTTTCAACTGAAGTCCAAACCCACCAGTTTTTGGGGGAGGAGGGTTTGATTTTTGCTGAACCACACTACATCCAGCACAATTTGGCAGAACTGTTGAACATAGTATTTGTTTCAGGTTTGAACGCATTTTTTGCTTCATGCACACCTTTAGCTATATCCAATAAGACCTCCCAACAGTAGCCACTGTCTCAAAATCTGTTGATAAAAAAATCGGAACATCTTTCTGGGGGGGGGGGTGTCTTTGTGTTTCATCTCCTACAAAGATAAAAATTGTTTTCTATAACTTTTTTTTTCATGGCTTTCATGGGAAGTGTTCCTAAGAAGAGCAAAACACCTGGAAATCATATATTGACTGGTTTAAGTAGCTCTCGGAGAGTAGACAGAGAGTAGCACATAATTATTATTTGAAATAACATGTAAGCTAGATATTAATTTCCTATTTGTTCTGCTTTCCCCCTTTCTTAATAAAGATATCAGTGCTATGATTGAATTGCCGAAAAATTGTGTGGCAGTAGCTGTTGGCAAAGAATTGAGTAAGTATCGCTGTAAATTAGAGGAGTGCCAGCTCTTGTGGCTGAGCATCACATTTGATTTTTGAATGGCTAGAGCTGGAATCCACATTTCACATTTCAAACAATTGATGGAGTCAGGATAAGAAATGGAGTTTAACTTGTATATAATATGATTAATTAAAATGTAATATACCTAAATATAGATAAATTGATAGTTCACTGAGAATGGATTTTTTTTTCTTCTGTCATTCAGATTTACATGTGGTTGTACACTCCTACTATAAATAGTTATAGGGAGTAAGGAAGATGACCTTGATGGAGATAGGCAAACTCCAATAAGCCGTAAAACGTTGTGTATGTCCAGAGTGTCCAGAGATAACATTAAGAAGTAGCTTGAGCAGACTCCTCCTTATAAGAGGAATAGAAAGTACAATATATTCAGACTTGAAGATTTTGCTCCTATAGCCAGTCTTAATAAAAGTAATTTTAGCCTTACTGTGGAGTTGATTTCTTGGCGTGGTCTAACTAGTGGGACTGACTTCAATCTTGCAAGCCACTTCCAAACATCTTGATGTTCTTGACTTAGTGTTTAGCTTGGCAATGTAGCTTGTATAGCTCCATTAAGTTATCTTCTTTACTCTCTGCAGGAAAATCTTATTCAGCTTTTTATATGTTAAAATGTGTTTATCAATATTAGAATGATGATATTCTTTTCTTGAACATGTAATCCTTGAATTACAACAGTTCATTTAGTGACCATTTGAAGTTACAATGGCACTGAAAAAGTGACTTATCGTTTTTCACATTTATGATCATTGTAGCATTCCCATGGTCATTTAATCAAAATTCTTGACAATTGATTCATATTTATGATTGTTATAGTGTCTCAGGGTCATGTGGTCACCCTTGGTGACATTCTGATAAGCAAAGTCAATGGGGAAGCCTGATTCACTTAATAAATGTGGCAAGAAAGGTCATAACACGGGGCAAAACTTACTTAACAAATGTCTCACTTAGCAACAGAAACTTTTAGCTCAATTGTAAATTAAGGACTACTGTAGTTAACTATAGTTATGAATTGTGATATCTAATTCTTTCACTGAAATCAAGGAAAGGAGCCTAGATGATTTGCAGCATAGTGTACTGATAGACAATTTTCTAGCATCTCTATCATATATAACAAAACATTGTAATTTCAAACATTAAAAGGGATTTTTCACCCCTTTCATCCTCCCCAAATACATCCTAACAATAATCTCGAGTAAACACAGAAAATAAGGCATGGTAATGGAATATCCTGGAAAAAAGCAGCATAGCCAAAAACTATTACAAACATGTTGCTGATACGAAGTAAAGAACAATATTTCAGATAATATAGTTTCCTATACTTTAATAAAGTATTTTTTTAACATGAATCTTGTCTTCCAAGTAATTCTAAAATTGAAAGCTTCCAGAGATGGAACCGAATGGGATGTGTCCGAAATAAAACGACTTATTGATCACCAGGATAATATTGTGTCATTGGTCAATGTCAGTGGTAAGCCTGTTTCCAGTTTTATTATTTGTAATGATTGGTACAACACTCATTACACATTACATATTTTCATAACTATCTTCTACCTTTGCCAACTGGAGTTTATATACCTCTATTGTTTTTAAATATTCCAAATGTCTATACTAGAAATATGGAGAAGGGTGTAGTGGCTCAGTGGCTAAGATGCTGAGTTTGTCCATTGAAAGGTCGGCAGTTCAGCGGTTCGAATCCTTAGTGCTGCGTAACAGGGTGAGCTCCCATTACTTGTCCCAGCTTCTGTCAACCTAGCAAGTTCGAAAGGAGGTAAAAATGCAAGTAGAAAAATAGGGATCACCTTTGGTGGAAAGGTAACAGTGTTCTGTGCACCTTTGGCATTTAGTCATGCCAGCCACAAGAACATGGAGACATCTTCAGGCAGTGCTGGCTCTTTGGCTTTTAAACGAAGATGAGCACCACCCCTTAGAGTCAGGAATGACTAGCACATATGTGCGACGGAAACCTTTACCTTTACCTTATGGGGAGGGGGGCAGGGAAGAATAAAGATGTTACATTCTTGTAGACTAACTTGATAAAGATACAGAATCTTTATATCTTATAAAGATGAATCTTTTGTGATACACTAAGAGACAACATAGTTCACCTGTCTAGTAGAAAGTTATGGTTTCTATTTTAGAGAGCGGAGACTAAGGTAACAGCAAAGTGAAATTAAGCTTCTGGGAAATATTTTAATGGTTGGTTTCAGCAAGCCATGGTTAGTTTAAAATTCATCTGTTGCTAGTCAGTAGCCTGCAGTAATAAAACATTTTACTATGTTTTCTATGACTTTACTAAATCTTCCTGTTTGGAAAGGATTATACCCTTTGCAAACATTTCTCTTTATAAAACATAATATATTGTCCATTTTTAAAATCCAAATGTTTGAATAAAGAATAGATTGCTATTTATCAATATCAATATTTACTATTTCAATATCTAGATTTGATTTTTGTGACTGGCTCCCATGCTGGTGAAATGATTGTGTGGAATTCATTGGACTGGACAATGCAAGGGTATGAATGCAATTGGGACGCATCTCTTCATGTGAACCCCCAACAAGAAATAAAATTATCACAAAGTCAAAATGAAATGTCAATTCAGGATTTAACTTCTGATCATGAGGTAAAAATAATACTATGAAAAGTATGTAAATTACACGTTTCATTGTTAATAAATGATACCTTATTACATAATTGGATTATTTTTCAGTTGTATTTTACATTCAACCCAACTAGAAATACTGTTAATCAGTTCTAAGCAAAGGGTCTATCGATAAAGTAATCTTAAGTTTGAACATTTCCTTTAAGAGTGTATATGAAAATCATTCATACATAAGACCATTAAATGCAGATGGATGACTTCATTTCAAAACTGAAGTAGAATATACTTTAATGTATTTTGTACAATATTAGTAGTAATAAGGTACATGGGAATATGAAAAATATAATTTGTGAGTGAAATCCTCATTATTGAAATGAATTCTCATTCAGAAAAAAATTAAATTCTTTAATATTCCTCTTGTTTTTCTATTTTCCTTATATTTAATAGTAATCTTAACATTTTGGTTTACTTTATTGACTAACCATAATTTACTGAGAATATTTGACAGTCTGTACGTCAAGTTGATCTTGCTATATGAGTCAGAGGATTTATGATGCAGCTAGGAATACTGTGCATGTTGTTTTAAGTTCATGAAGGAAGGGGAAACGTACATGTACTTAAACACATAAAATAATGATAACTTCCTTTGCAATTAAGTAAATTTTTGTATAATTGGTGCACATGAAGAGAAATATTGGCAAATTATTTTTTTAAAAATGTAAAACCTCAAATGCTGTAATACCCAGGAAATCAGCTATACTTTGAGTTAGTGCAAACCTTGCATCTGATGGTGAATATTGAATTTGAGATTACTGAATTTGCTCCATCTCCAATTCACATGTTTATGATGGTCTGCCATCATACAGGTAGTCCTTGACTTACGACCAAAATTGAGTTCAAAATCTCTGTTGCTAAGCATTTGAATGAACACTAAATGATCTGTATATAGAGCAACACAAAATGCTGAAAATACCAGGAGTTCTGTCCACAATCCAAAATAATTTTTTTTAAAGAAAAATTTCTGTTTAGCTCTTAGTAGGGAGGAAGAATGTTAGATTCAGTGACTATCAGTTCTGTTCTTAAGTCGGAGTGACCTTTTTCAAAGTGCAGCCAGTTGGATAGATTAGGCCTGTGATGGCGAACCTATGGCACACGTGCCACAGCTGCACAGGGGGATGCACAGGGGGCAGGGCGCATGTGGGAGACTTGCATGCATGCACGGGCTTCACACATGCATGCACAGGAGGAGTGCAGGGGGTAGTGGCACACGTGTCTCAGAAACGGGCCAATTTCCAGCCTCCAGAGGACCTCTGGAGCCCGGGAGAGGCTGTTTTCACCCTCCCAGAGGCTTGAGGAAAGAGGCAAAAACACCCCCCCACACACACACGGTAGTACAGGTTACTAAAAATTTTGAATCCCACCCCTCGCGCGCATGCATGGAGGGGGCGTGCATGCATGCGTGGGGGGCATGCATTGCATTATGGGTGCCAACCAGTGGTGGGATTCAAGTAATTTAACAACTGCTTTTCTGCCCTAATGATTTTTTCCAACAACCAGTTTGCCAAACTGCTCAGAAAGTTAACAACCGGTTCTCCCAGAGTGGTGCGAACTGGCTGAATCCCACCACTGGTGTCGGCACGAGCGTTGTTGTACAGACTCGCTTTTGGCAAACAAAGAGAAAAAGGTTAGCCATCACTGGATTAGGTGATCATAGTGGGTGAAGAGACATAGTTGTATATTCAGAGATGCTGCAATAAAACATTATTTTCAATGAGGGTTTCTTTTCATAAGGTTCATAAGGAGCAGATGGAAGTAAATCCTAGTGAAGCAGGAAATACATCACTAAACAATGGAGATGAATGCAGGGGTTGGCCTTAGAAGACCTTCAAGGTCCCTTCCAACTGTTATTCTGTTAAATAATTGAGTTGCTGGCAAAGACCTAATAAAATAGTTTTGTAGTTTTGAGCCCACTGAAATTTGGTTGCCAATAAATTTTGACAACAGTAGTAATAATAATAATACCTGAAAAAAGTGTTTTTATGTTTCATGTTAGATATAATTAATAATTTGATTATACTATTAATATAAACTGAAGTCTAATATATTTTAATAAATACAGTAGTCATAAACCAGGATGGGCATAATTCTTCTCTTCTTACATATTTGACTTAATTAGAAATAATTGGAAACCTCCTACGTAAAATATGTATCTTTTGTTAAGATGTTTTACTGACTTATTTTTTCCAGTGTGTTTTTGCTGCTGTTGGCAAAGGGATCTATGTATATAACCTTCAGATGAAACGTGTGATTGCCTTCCAGAAGACTGCTCATGATTCCACTGTCCTGCATATTACCAACATTCCCAACAGGTGCAACTTACATTGCATATTTCATACATTCTTTACTTTCAGAAAGATGATCAGGGACATGCTTAATATTTATGCATTTTCTCTCTTAAACTTTCCTTACATTGAATTCTATCATTGTCTGTGTACAGGCAACCTAATCTTTAGCCCAAACAACCTCTTTTTAAATTTAAGATAATTTTTTTAAAAAGTATTAACAAAGAAACAAAAGTCTCGGATCTGTGAGAATCCCTAGATTTTATCCTTTGAGATAGCATAGCTCCATAGCATACATCCACAGAGGAGAAGCAAAACCTATCATAGAATCTTCCGCAGACATGTTTTTCCCTCTTCCATTCTGGTTTAAATTAGATTATCACATTTGTGATGAAACCACTTGTTTTAGCCTTAATTATATGTGTTTTTTTTAACCATGATTGGTTATAAGCTGCCTAGACTGGTTGATAAAATAGCAAATTGCGTAGGTAAATCAATAAAAGCAATTCTAGAGATAAACACTACTTTTAAAAAATTAGTGTCAACTGATTTTGTAGAGTTGTGCAAATATGCTTCTTCACAACTATTTGATTTATTCTTATAGAAAATTAATATCTTGTTCAGAAGATGGTAGTGTTCGTATGTGGGAATTACATGAAAAACAACATCTTGCAGCTGAACCTGTTCCATCAGGTCTGTATACCAAAAAAATAAGATTAATTAATTAGTTAATTTATTATTTATTAATTCAATTTGTATGCCATCCCTCTCGGAAGACTCAGGATGGCTCACAATTCATTTAAAATCATTATTTTTTTAAAAAGGAATTGCATAAAAATGAGTGTGATTAGCCATAGCTCATATACTTCAGAGTCCCATTTATAATAATAAAGATGTTCTTCTTCCCTTTTATTATTAGTAGTATTTGTGAAAATTTTGAAAACAAAGCAGATGCTTTTTAATTTGAATCTAGCCAATATTTTATTTTCATTTTAGGAAAAAAGTAAAAAGCCTTTAGTAGAAAAGTACACGTTCTCTAAATGGAACAATATTTCTCAGTTTAAGAATTGCATTTAATCCTAGAGCCACTTTATGGGTAAAGCAGAATTATTCTTTCTGAATAAGAAATTTATTGCCATATTATAGCCTTGAATAAAATAGGTTATGGTAGGTTGTGGTGATGTGGCTTTTCTCATATATTGTCTTGGAATGGCAAGAATACATTTTATTCCATTAAATTTAATGAATAGCTAAATGAATTAGAGGTATGGTTGTTTCAGCCAAAAGGGTGTATGCCAATATTGAAGAAAAGGCACGTTTGTGTATTGCTATATGGAGAATAAGCGGTCCTGTTTATAATCATGATAGTACTGTTCCAATATATAAGGGACTGGCATAAAGAAGAGGGGACCAATCTATTCTAAAGAACCTGAAGGTAGGACAAGAAGAAATGGATGGAAACTAATCAAGGAGAGAACTAACTTAGAACCAAGTAGACAATTAGAACAATTACCGGTAATCAGTGGAACAACTTGCCTCCAAAAGTTGTAAATGCTCCAACACTGGAAGTTTTTAAAAAAGATATTGGACAATTATTTGGATCATCTACTTGTGCTGGGGTTGGACTGGAAGACCTCCAAGGTCCCTTCCAGTTCTGTTATTCTATTTTTCTGTTAAGAGTAGTCAAAATAAATCTATTTAAAAGTGCCAATGCAAGTTATTACTGGAACTTTTAAGCAAGTTCTTTAGTTCCAAAAATATCACACATTAGGGGAGGCACTGGTATCCAGATATACCATAAATCTGCCTTCCAGCTACACATTTAACTATGCCTTTCAGATGCCTTTATTTAGAAATGATAATAATAATAGCAAATATCAGGTTGTTTTAACAAGCTAGATTAAATGCTTTTTCCTCACTGGCTGAAACATAGAGTGTTTGAGTGGAATACCTTTTGCAAGAGGACTTTGTCATTGCAACAGCAAAGTGGTGGAATTAGTGAAAATTAATCTGACCTTTACAAAAAAAAAACCAAGTCAAGGTTTATGTAATAAGTCAAGGTTTATATAAAAACCAAGGTTGATATAACTATAATTATATAGGTATAATTGTATAGGTTGAGGTAACTATAATTACCTCAGGCTCTTGTCCTGAAGTTATGACATGACTATTCAGAAGGGTCTGGCAGTGGCTATTGAACTAAGGACACAGATAGTAAATTAAAGTACAATGGGCAGATTATTTTAGCTACATTTTTATCCATTTATTGTGGCTGCATATTTTATGGCTCAAAAATGTATATTATTTAATGTAAATAGTATTATTTATAACTGATTTCAGTCAATATTGGGTCTATTGTTCACAATAAATGTTAGCATTTAATAATGTAGCTTATTCCAAACTATATGATCTGAATTGGACATTTTTGTTCCTACATATAACATGATTATAATTACATAATACTTTGAAGTGAAATTTAGTCTTCAGTGGCTGACAACTCACCTATACATAGGCAATAGCAAGAATGGATGCAAATAAAAGAAATGCTAATTCAACAAAGTTTTTGATTATCAGATTTTGGGTGTGAACAAACAGAACAATGGTGGCTAGACAAACAATTCCTTTTTTTAAAAAAAACCCTTTTCTTTATATTCCAGGTTTTTTCAATATATGGGGATTTGGTAGGACAAGCAAACAAGCAAATCACATAGCTAAAAAGGCACCAGAGTGTGCTACTATTTTTTCCCTTGATCTTACTGGGGATCTGATTGGACACTCTGCAGCTGTGCAGGTTTGTTGGATCTAGAACAGCAGATAACAGAAGTTGCTTTTGTATGGTGGCTATTTTTTAAGATAACTGTTACCTTGGCTTTGGTTGTTTCATCCTTGGGGATTTTTTTGGTCCTAAGAACATTTTATCTTATACCTGCATTGGTGTAGGAAAAATGTTAACTAGATATGAAATTACATGATCATCTTTAAAATGCAGTATTGCAGGTTAACTCTGCCCACAACCTGGAGTTCGATCCTGACTCAAGTTGACTCAACCTTCCATCTTTCCGAGGTTGGTAAAATGAGGATCCAGACGTTGTAACCACTTAGAGGGGGCTGTAAAGCACTGTGAAGCGGTATATAAGTCTAAGTGCTACAGCTTTGCTATCCTGGCAAAACAAAATGATCATGTTTAAAAGGTTCCCTAAAAACTGTGGTGAAATATGCAATATCCTTGTCATTTCTGTCTATGAAGATTTATTTATGAAGTGACTCTTTAAAAATGGTTTCTCAAGAATTTCGTTATTTGGTGGGAATACAGGTAGTCCTCGATTTACAACCACAATTGAGCCCAAAATTTCTCTTCTTAAGTGAGACATTTGTTAAGTGAGTTTTGCCCCAATTTACGGCCTTTCTTGCCACAGTTGTTAAGGAATCACTGCAGTTGATAAGTTAGTAACCTAGTTGTTAAATGAATCTGGCTTCCCTTTTGACTTTGCTTGTCAGACAGTCGTAAAAGGTGATCCCAGGATGCTGCAACAGTCCTAAATATGAACCCACTGTCAAGCTTCCGAATTTTGATCACATGATCATGGAATGCTGCAAAGATCATGACTGTAAAAAATGGACATAAATCACTTCAGTGCTATTGTAACTTTGAATGGTTACTAAAGAGGACTACCTGTATATTATTTTAACAAAACTCACCTATTTATGTCCACAGTGTCACTTTGTGGATTGATACCAGTGGTGGGTTTCAAAATGTTTTACTACTGGTTTTGTGGGTGTGGCTTGGTGAGCGTGGCAAGGGAAGGTTATTGCAAAATCCCCATTTCCTCCCGATCAGCTGGGACTTGGGAAGCAGAGAATAGATGGGGGCAGGGCCAGTCAGAATTTTTAAAATTTTACTACCAAAATTTACTCCCAAAATTTCCGCTACCAGTTCTCCAGAACTGATCAGAACCTGCTGAAACCCACCTGTGATTGATACCAATCTGTCTTCAGCTATTTGTCTATATTTAGAGTTACACTGAAATTTGCTATATGTTTATTCATTTGATATTCTGCTTGCCCAGAATTCTCAGATACTAAATTATTACTATTCTTTGCATTTTATTTAACACTTTATTGTTAAATGATGGTTTTATCAGGCAGATTTAGTATATTTGAACTAAAAATTAGATATAGATTTAATCAAAATGGAAACAATAATTCCACACAATGCTATTTACATAACATTATACCAAAGACAGAATAAAATTGCCTTTTTCACCTAAAGATATGGGCATACTGTTGTAATTTGATTGCATTTTGGTAATTTGCCAGCTACTTCACATGACATTTTGGATTTATTTCATAAAAAACATGAAGGCCTATTATGATAGGGGAATGTTTGTACAGTGTTTTGTACAATGAGGCTACAAACCTCATGCAGTGTAATCAAGCCTTTTAATATATCTCAAATCACTTTTTAGATCTTGACTTTTAAGTTCACTTTTGGAATTATAATTTTATTATTTATAGCTGTTCTGAATTTTTTTTTTACCATTGCTAGTTTGCTTGGATGTTCTGAAGATAAATCTTGAACATGTTCATTACTATTCATTGCTTTACTACTATTGTAATGAATATGTATAATTTTGTAAAAACACTTAACTAATTTTATTTATTAGGAATGTTTCTGACATCTGATAGTTGAGTACATTATTTTGATGATTTTTAATTGCAGATGTTCCTTTATTTTGGTGAGCATGGCCTAGCAACATGCTCTGCTGATCATCTTATTATTCTATGGAAAGATGGAGAACGAGAGTCAAGACTGCGCAGCTTAATATTATTTCATAAGTTGGAACAAATTGAAGATTTGCACTTAAGGCCTGAGATAAAGTAATGTATGAAATACAAATAGGATGTTTATATTAAATATTTAAAATAACTGTAAGTATAATTTTGTTTGTTTTAAAAAATATATTTAAAGGGTGTTTTGAATTTGCCATGAATTTAGATGAATTGAGGACCCAGCACTATTAGTTTCTACACAGAAACTGAATTTTGGTACACAGACCATTCTGTTTAGCCCACAATGCCTTAATCAGGGACATTGCCAAATTTTGGATTTTTCACCATCCACCAAGGTTCTGATGGTGCCTTCAAGCAGTTCCTCACATTTCCATAAGGACAGGTGAAACAAATGCAAATCTACAGTTTGAATTCAGTCACTAATTATTTAGAACTGCATGACTGCCCTTTGCCAGATCCCAGGAAAAGCGAAATTTAATTTAAGGAATGGCAGGCAGCTGGTGTATGAGTAGCCTACATATCCCGAAGCATCTTTTTGACTGAATCCAGATTGCTGTACAGCCCTATTAAATACTAGATATTAGAATGGCATATTTTCTTGCCAAGAAATAGTGTTTGATGATAGATAATAGAAGCAATCAATTGGTATTTCATTTTGAAGATTTTGCTTTGCTCTAATTTAATATACAGCATAATGAATACACTTACGATTTTATGCCAAATGTTGAGATTCTAGCCAGAGAAGTCTTCAGTGAATTTCTTATTTATTTGTGAGTTTGAAGGATCCTCTCTGTCAGGAAGTAACAGTTTAGGATCTATGGACTGTCAAGCTATTCTTTCCCCATATACTGCCAGCGGTTAAACTGAATGTTGAGACAGACTTCTACAGAGAATTGACTAGAGCTTTAGAAATATGTTGCAGATTTGTACAAAATAAACTAGGCAAAGAATTTCACTGAATGATTTGCCACCTCAAATATTTTGACAAAATAGTGTAGTCTATATTTGTTCTTCAAAGTCTACATTATATAGGACAATGTGTGAGCAAAGAAAGTTAGTGTGCAAATCAGTAGAATTATGCTGAAACATACAGGTTCAAAGCCAGCTCGGTTGAATTCTGCACGTCAAAATTCTTTGCTAACAAAGACCTGCAAATAAACACAGAAGTGGAGGATTCTTGAAAGTCGAGGCTTTTGTTATATGAGGCATATTTTACAGTATTGCTATCTTCATTGCTTATTATTTTGTGATTGAAAAACTGAATAGTGTATATGAGGAAAAATAAAATTTGGGCATGTTTTTAAAGATTTGAATTCAGTTTTTATTTCACAAGCGAGAGCAGCTCTTGAGCAGGGTTAATACAAAACACTCGCAGTGAAAGCAAAATGTGATCTTCTATTCCTCCCCCCCCCGCACCCCCCACCCCCGCCCCAGAGAAAAAGGGCCTTTATTACTTCCAACACATTTCATTGTTTTGGACAATATCCCCTGCCAATTTTTTTCTGAAGTGAAGGGTTCTCCTCCTGGATCAAATCCATTCCAAATAAAATGGCAAGTAAGGCAATCTGAATAAAAGTTAATTAAAATTTAGTTAGATATAGGCTTTGATAGAAATACATAATAGCAATTATGAATTCTGCAGGAAATGCAAAATTTTGTAACACAATGTAGCACTTTAATACATAGCAACCAAAGTTAGATCCTATTACATTTTTAACAAAAATATAGCTTTTGTACATTTCTCAGCATGGGAATTATGAGAGTATAATTTTACATAACTTGATACAAAACATTGAAAAATGTTGGCACATTCTTTAAGCTACAATCATAGTCATTTTTCAGTCCACCTGTTTTATTTTCTCTGACTATACAGAAGAGAATCGGAGTCCTTTTTGATGGGCAGTATACTACTCTACATTAAATGTCAATTTTTAAGAGCGTCTTATAAAGCACAATATAAATTATTAGTTAAGTAGAATAATATCTGAGTAATGACCAAGTAAGTGAAGATTGTCTAAACTCATGAGCTTATTTAAAGAATGCTTCTATTTTAATGAAAACTAGAAGTCAAGGTAATTAAAAAAAAACTCAATTTGTTAGGAATAGCTCCTGTGTGATCTCAATTTAAATCAATGGCAGTCATGTAAAAGCACAGATTTCATTCATTGTCCAGTGCAAGCCCCATCACAGTTTTCCACTATGTTTAAAGTAAATGTAAAAATATTTGTGCTTTGGCATCTAATGTAAAAACTTCATACTTGAATGAGAAAGTTACATTCAGTATATGAACCACATCATTAGGGCTAAATTATTTTAGTTTTTTTAAGTACATAGTTTTAATATTAGAGGTTTCAGCATTCAGCATATAAGTGGCTTATGTTCTTAACACTAAGGTCTTTAGAGTAATTGCTATGGCTGCAATCCAGGACATCAAGGCACTGGGGTTTCCGACCCCTCATAGAGGGATGAGCATCCATTTCCCTTCTCTAAGAAAGAGGGTTGGAGGTCTTTGTATAGGTGTCAGTTCTGGAGATTTTCTATTAATATGGCTCATATATTACATAATATATAAGCAGGATTTGTTTTATTTACGGCTCATGTATATAAAGCATCTGTCACTTTCTGCTCATAGGATCTGTCCCAGCAATTCCTCTTCTAAGCATATAGATGAAATCTGGAACTGTACAACATCATAGAGCATGACATACTGTGGCAGATGCAAAGAAATGTTTTAAGATGGAGTGCTAGTTGTTCATTTTACTAGTTGTCTAGACTTTCATATATGGCTGATGTTACCTATTAAAAGGTAGAGAAAACGATGGGCTTGTTTAATTTGTGAAGTGATATCAAGTACAATTTTCTAAAAGATTAGTTAACAAGCAAAACACATACAAGGATTTCTTGTGTGTAAAAATCACAGTGTGCAGCAAGTCCTCACTGTAACAAAGGGCCAGTGAGGGAGCTATCTCTGTGCATACAAACTTGCCCCTGATAATGAAATCTGCTGGGAAACCTGCATAGGGAGGAGGGCTCCACGCATAGACGGTCTTGAATCACCATAATCATAAATGTATAAATGAGAACGAAGTCTGACAGATCAGCAATTACATTAAGAAACGATTTCTCATTCAGTAGGGTCAACACATATGCTTTTTTGCTCTACTAATTGGAAGAAAGCAAGCAAGTGGGTCCTTATAAGATTGACTAGCTATCTGAAGGTAGAGCTCTGTCTTCCATGGCTGTGGCAGGAGGAAACCCAGAGATCTGCAGTAGATCCTGGAAGTAGATACAATGGGAAATGAGATATCACCATGTTTGAGATATTAGGGTCTCTATGGATGAATTCAAATCGGTTGTTCTCAGGGTCAAAAAAGTGACCAGTATATAATGTAATACTTGCTATGAACAAGGCTTTTGTAAAATAAACTTTAAATTAAATATTGTTCGTAATTTTTTTCAAAGAAGCTACTTTTTCTTGCTTTATATTTTATGTATAGAATTGATTTTGGCTAATAAATTAAATATCATTTGACAAATTACAACCATTTCATAAAATTACTCTTAAAAGGATCTATTATTCCACAAAAAACAGGATAGCGTTTATAAACCATTTCTTGTCTTTAAATTATGTCCTTTATTTCAAAAAAAGCCCACAGTTTTATAGAATTTTGAATGATTTAAAATTGAGAAACAATATTTTTCTCCGCATTTCCCAGTTGGTTACTTCATTGTGAAGGAAATTCAACCCTTCTTGGGTCCATACCAGTATATGGTTCACAGTGTACATGGTAGGCTATGATCTTTCTTTTGTTCTCTTCAGCTTCCAAGATTATTCTCTGAAGGGAGACGAAGGCTCCTACACTTTGATTCATCTAATTTTTTCCAGTGTTTGTAGTTATTTGCTAGGTGTTGCATCAGACCAGGTAGATATGCAAATGCTGAGAGATACAGAAGGGTGGGGTGGGGGAAGCAATGCCATACTTGTTTTAAAAGCATGAACAATTTCTGCATTCTTTCAGCCTTTGTATATTTAGGATCAATTGTTAGCATTATACAAAGAATCATTTTATATGCCTAGCAGTAGCACAACCAGGTAACGTAACCCTTCTCTTCAAAATTTTTCCTCCCCCAAGTACAGCTTACAACAGAATGTGGGGTATCATTTCCAGTTTAGAAGGTAATACCTTTTTGCACATGTTCATTAACAAAATTATTCCATCATGCATCTGACTTAAATTCATTTTTAAAAATACATGAAAATGTATATTTAAACATTTGTGAAATTTGGAGAATTCTGATTCATATAAGTACATTCCAATTCATTTATGGGAGAAATCCACTGTTAATTTCAGACTCCTTCAGCAATGAACTCTTGCTGTAAATCACAGCTTTTAACATATAGAGCCAAGGTGGCACAGTACTGCAGGCTATTTCAGCTGACTGCTAACTGTAGTTCGGCAGTTCAGATCTCACCGGTTCAAGGTTGACTCAGCCTTCCATCCTTCCAAGGTGGGTAAAACAAGGACCCAGATTGTTGGGGGCAATAAGCTGACTCTGTAAACCGCTTAGAGAGGGCTGTAAAAGCACTGTGAAGCGGTATATAAGTGCTATTGCTAAGTGCTATTGCTATTGTCCTTGCCAATTATCAGCGTTCCGTGGCCCCTGAGCATGGCCAATCCTCATCAAACTGGTTTTTATCTCGCACCTATATTATATGGGAAACCATGCAGTTTTTCCTATTGATATTTTATGGTTTCATTTTCCCTTTACAATAACTCAGTGCTTCTGCCTGATTTAAAAACAAACAGCTGTAGAATTAAGAATTGTAGAATTGTTAAATCCCATACAGCTGTCACTTAAATATAATCTCTCTCCATGCTAGCCTTTTAAAAATAGTGTTAAAATAACTTTAACTAGCATGAAACTCTAAGCCTCTTTTCAGAAGGCCACATAATGAATGGGAAGAGTTCCCTCTCCCCACCTCCACCCTCATATTTTCTTGCCAGAACAACTGTGTCTGGCTAGGGAACAACTTTCAGGCTCTAAACAACGGAAAGGACAAGGATATCCTTTAATGCATAAGACCTGTTGGGCCACTTGGCAAAACAATAAAAAATGCATTGCTCAAAAGGGAAGAGGAAAAATGAAAATTCTTACCATCCCAAGCATCAAACATGTCCATTATAAAGTAATCAATGAAGGATATCTGAGACTTAGGGATGCTGCAGGTATTTCGATCAAATATGGGCATCACAACTGGTAGGCCCTGCTTCTTTTCTTCATCAGTCTGTGGGGGGAATTTTTCAACTTTACTACCAGGATGAAAATTACAAAAGTAGATCAATGGTCTGTTTTATAATTAATTATTGGGCTCATACTGATCTAGCAAAGACAACTTATATAATTCAATGAACAAAACTGAGTTTGTTGAAAACTGAAAATGTAATCCTAAATGAAATTCAATATACTGTCCTACTTTTTATAAGGGGAAATGTTAAATCATGGTCTGCTTTAACTGGACCCTAAGATAAACAGACATGTAATAAGATCATGTGCACGAAAAGTAGCATTTCACTTCTTATTTAGGATTATTTTACTGCTGCTCTTCTCACACACAATTCATATCTCAAGATCAGAATTTGTTTGTCAGCAATTAACATGGTAGGAGCTGATGGTATTGCTCTGACATTAGAGTCTATCACAAGATGATTGAGAAGCAGATTGTCCATTTTAACATGTTACTCACCCAAAGTCAAATATATAAGCATGGAACCATACAAATGGAATTAAATTAAAAACTAGTGGGGAATGGGAAATAGTTGTTCAGTAAAGCAAATAAAATTATTACATTAAGATTTTCATACAGAAGCATTAGATTTTAGAATGATAAACTAAAGCATTTCTTTGATTTTGTAACAACAGTAAATTCGTACCTGGGCAAAATATTCTTCAGAAATTCTCCCAGCCCATTCAATACACAATTCTAGGGGACGACATGGATTTGCAACATCTGCACATTTTATCATCATGCGCTTGATCAATGTTTGGTTATCTGGAAAGTTCTTGAGACTGTTTGTGTATTCACAATCACCACTATCATTCTGGAAAATGATTGTTCATTCTGTCAGTTGGCATTACTGCTCAAGTCACTATATAATATTAACATAATACTCTGTAAAATGCACTATAAGGAAAACTACATAGTTGCTTGGTTTTGGCTGGAATTCAATAGATTTGAGCAAGGTGAAGAAGTTGCTTTCTTACTCAGACTTATCAGAAGGTACAATATTTTTTTAACTGAAATCATGTACTGTATTTATGATTTTACATTGCTTTTTGGGGCAGGGTGGTGGTTTGTCTGTTATTGTGCTTGCAATACTGCACTTTAACCACAGCCCCACCAGGGCTCTTGTATTTAGCTCTTAATGCATAAGAACTAAGTATGCTGGCTCAGGAATTCTGGACTTGAAATCCGCAGATCTTAAACTTGTCAAGTTTGAGAATTACTGGTGTAGATAAAGGTGACTCCAACAGGAAAAATATTGTAAAAACTATTTATTGCAAATTTTCCTCTAGCCCTTTGTATATTTTTAGAAATCTTTCCACATGGATATTTATATTAATACAGTTATGAAAGTAATTCTCCCAAATCCATAGGAATATAAAATTATCATTTTGCCTATAAATCTGAAGTCTTTTTATGCCTTCATTACTACATGTGAACAGGTACATATTTAAAAGGATGTTGTGTTGGAGTTCCTCTAAATAAAATCTTAGATCTATACACATTGCTAAATTCCCACAAATACCAATCTTCAATGAAGGGTGCTTATATTTACATATTCAGTGATGGCACCATTCATAGAAAAGAAAGGATCAGCAGAATTGGAGAACACTATGGTTTGCAAAAGAACTAAAAAAAGTTAGGCTGAGCATTTTCAGCATTCAATGAATGCTACCTGACTGCAAAGAACTTTAAAAGCCAAAGGCTCTGGTTTTGCTTTGCTTTTTCAATGAGGATTGGCCAGGATGGAATGGGGTAAAGTGGTCGTAGACCAACTTCGAATCATTGTACAATGCAACATTTTATTGCAGCAACTTATTTCCTGGACCAAAATGTAAACTTCTTATGTAGCAACACCTCACTGAAAACTCTTTAAGAACCACAGTCAGACAGAAAGAGATAAAAACTGCTTGCGGGAACCAGTCTTCCAATCTATCCTGAGTTAAACTGATTAAGGCTATTTTGTATGATCTCATGTATCGTTCACAAAGGCTTGAAACATTATTATTAATAATTTCCATGTTACTCAGTCTTTCCATTTTAATAAAACCTTCAAATTGTGAAGAAGCATGCATTACATTAATAATTCAAAATGCAAACATTAAAATAACATAAAAATAAAGAAGCATATACTCAGGCAAAATTATAGGCACTTATGGTTGAAAATGAAATGCAAATCACCCTTGTTCCCATTAGAATACTGCTGTCATATGAATGAAAGATGACCAAAGCTGAGAAAAGACATCTGACTGAAATGCTTTGGTTTATTCACAAGGTCTGCTGCTTACGTTGGAGTTGCTTTCATCTGAGGACATGGGCTTGATGATGCTGTTCACAAACTTGTTCACATGCTCAAAATGCTTTGTCATTTCTGTTGCCAAGACCATGTCAATAATTGCTTGACGAAGGGTTCGATAATGATTTCTGAAAAGAGAAAGAGCAATCTGAATAGATATTGGTAGAACTGATTCCTGATTTCCCATGTATCAGGATAACATTGGCGAATCCATTTTTGACTGTACAGGTATCTCCTTGCAATGCAGCAATTATGTGTTACTAAAACACACAAGAAAACACCGAGAGCCACGAAACCTGGGTGGGTGTGGCCAACTTGACGTCACTCACTCCCACCCAGTCACATGATTTAGTCCCCCCCCCCGCCACGTCTACCCAGCCAGTCATTAGGGCAGAGAACTGGATGTTAAATTATTTGCCACATCCGGCCATGCCTCTCTCTCTCTCTCTATTTGTCTCTCTCTCTTTCTCTCTCTCCTTTCCACTATTTGAGCCCTCTGGAGAAATTAAGCTTTCAAGTACAACTAAAGTTTAGCTCTCAGGTAGTTCAAAGACTTTTACCTGTTATATCAAAGGAAAGAAAAGTGTGCTAGAAGAGTAAATGGAGGTGAGGAAGAGAGACCAGGACATGGATTGCTTGATGGGTACAGAGATGAGACTGGCTCCTGGGGCATCTTTTGCAGGATCCCCTTCAACCCTGGCAGTGCCCTGGGATACCTCGCTGAATTAAGAGAACAGCAGAGAAATACATTTATCTGAAATTTAAATCATAAGGCACATGACAAGAAACTGCATCAGGGACAATGCACCCCTCTGTTACGACCTATCACCACTTAGTTTCAATGTGAGGAATTTCAATCACTCTCACAACTTGACTTCTCCCTGGGGTTAATTCTGAGAGCATGTTTTGGATGCTCTCATAAAATGGAAGCAGGGATAAATTTACTACTTCAGTGACAGGTGCCAATTACAAAGCATCTGATTATTAAAAGTTCTGCTTCATTCCATTCCTTTTCTCAGTTTATCTTTTGTCTTCCTTTTATAGGCAAATAGGCTCCTTTCTTAGTTGCAATATGTAGGACTTAGTTGCCATCACTATTCAACTTGGTCCTAAATCTGTCTTGTAAAATACAATATTTACATTCATAATTTTATTTTTTAATAAAACTTATATCTTATTGGATTATAAATGTTGTTTACTTCACTATTCTATTAATTTACATTACCTACTGGGAATATTTATACACTATTGAACTGAATTCTATTTCTTTGGGTATTATGATGTTGGCATTTGGTGTTATTTTAATTGCTTAACACAGGTAATCTGTGACTTACAACCATTTCCTGTGATTATTTGAAGTCACAATGGCACTGAAAAAAATGACCTATGATTGTTTATGACCGTTGCAGCATCCCCATGGTCACGTGATCAAAATTCAGATGCATGGCAACTAGCTTGTATTTATGACAGATGCAGTGTCCCAGGGTCATGTGATCACCTTTTCTGATCCTCTGAAAAGCAAGCCAATGGGGAAGCCGGACTCACTTAACAACCATGTTACTAGCTTTACAATTGGAGTGAAACACATATCAACCGTGGCAAGAAAGATCATAAAATGAGGCAAAACCAGGGGTGAAATGCTCCCGGTTCAGACCGGATCACACGATCCAGAAGCGATGGTGGCAGATGGTTTGGAGAACCAGTAGGAAAAATCCCTGCGTGACTCCCCCCCATGTCCAGCTGAGCTGCGCGATCATCAGAGGCTTCTTTTTTTTACTTTTAAAAGCACTTTTTCTACAACCTCTTCGTCTGAAAAGTAAAAAAAAGCCTCTGATTATTGCGTGGCTCAGCTGGGATTGTCAGAGGTTTTTAAAAGCATTTTTTTTCTGCAACCTCTTCGGCTGAAGAGGCTGTAGAAAAAAATGCTTTTAAAAGCCTCTGATGATTAGGCAACTCAGCTGGGATTGTCAGAGCCTTTTAAAAGCATTTTTTTACAACCTCTTTGGCTGAAGAAGTTGTAGAAATATGCTTTTAAAAGTAAAAAAAAAAAAGTTGGCCACGCCCACCCAATCACATTCCCTTCCCACCAAGCCATGCCCACAGAACTGGTAGCAACAAATTTTACATTTCACCACTGGGCAAAACTCACTTAACAACTGTCTTTCTTAGTAATGGAAATTTTGGCTTCAATTGTGGTCATAAATTGAGAACTAATTGTAAAGCAAAAATAAATTCTCCATATTAATTTTCTGGAACCATATTGCTATTGTGTTGCCTATGTCAAAATAATATATTATCGAGGTAGTCCTCAACTTACAACAGTGACCATTCAAAGTTGCTATGGCACTGTGAAGTGATTTATGACTATTTTTCACACTTATGACCATTGCAGCATCCCCATGGTCACGTGATTTACATTTGGATGCTTGACAATTGGTTCATATTTATGACCATTGCAGTGTCCCATCTTTTGAGCCCTTCTGACAAGCTAAGTCAATGGGGAAGCCAGCTTCACTTAACAACTGGGTTATTAATTTAACAACTGCAGTGATTGACTTAACAAATATGGCAAGAAAAGTCATAAAACAGAGCAAAACTTGTTTAACAAATTTCTCAGTTAGCAACATAAATTCTGGGCTCAATTGTGACAATAAGTTAAGGACTACCTGTATACAGATAGTTTTTGATTTACAGCCATTCATTTAAAGTTATGACAGCCTTGGAAAAAGTGATTTATGACCTCTCCATCAAGTTATGATTATCATACTACCCCCGCACCATTGGGCATTTGGGCAATCAGCTCACACTTACGAGATTAAATTGCATCCTACAGTCATCCTGTGGATCATCATTTGTGATCTTCTCTGCCAGCCTCCACTGAGCAATGTCAGTTGGAAAGGCCAGATTCATTTAAAGATCATATGATTCATTTAATCATAGTGATTTTCTTAATGACTATAGTAAAATGATCATAAAATGAGGTCCGGTCATGTAATGACTTGCTTCATGACCACACTGCTTGGTGTTCTGCCCCAGCTACGGATCCCAAAGAATGTAGCACAAACTCCGAACAAAACTCAGTTTACTTCAAAACACAGCCTTTTGCAAATGCAGGCTGTTAATAAAACGTTCTTAACAACCTGCTAGAAATTCCACAGATAAGATAAGAGTCTTACAAGAGTTGGCAGAAAGCCCAGAAGCCAGGTTTGCAAAGAAAATCCAAACTCAATGATCAGCGAACGAACACGTCGTTTCCTGCAGTTTTTTACAAGCTGTGTGCAAACTTAAATAGGCTAAGGGAGTTAACCCCAAGCCTTACTCTTGAGAAGACCTCCTCCTGAGTTACCATTCCTGCCTTTTTGCAGCTCTGCGTCTTGTGCATTGAGAAGAGGCTCCTCCACTTCATCCTCTTCACTTAAAGGAGCCTCTGGAGGTTCTGAAGGCCCTGGCTGAATCCCTGTCTCTGGCACCACATCTTCTTCAGCCTCCTCACTATCCTACTCAAGCACCGGCTGCACAGGCTGCTGATGCGACACCACACCAGCCTCCTCCTCGTCAGGATCAGCAACAATCCACGCAGGTCGCTGGCGGGCCACAACCCTTGGTGACCAAAATTCCAGGCCCAATCATGATTGTAAATTGAGAACTAATATCTTTCCATAGTTGCTAGAAATATATTTTCATATTAACACATTCCATTGCAACGTATTTAATGCGCACTTTATGCAAACATACAGTATACCGTATCTCCACAACAAAAAGAGTTCTGATAGAGATATAAACGTGAATTTCATTTGGAATCACATTTTTCAGATTTGGATATTCTGGTGAACTGATATTCATGAATGTCAGCAGCTTGCTATATTACACATACTGACTATTGAAGGAGAATAAATTTATACACTATACAGAGATCCAAACCCTATTCCCAGGCTCAAATCCAAGAAAAGTTTGAGGAGGCTAACCTGTTGAGATTTTTAAAAATGTTGCACTTGTTGTCTTTTGTTGTCAGCTGGAAGGCCAGAGCTGTGTGATGGCTTTCTAAGACAGCAGTGTCATTGTAGAGAAGAGCTAGTTCACTGCCTGCATTGCACAAAAAAGAATTGGTCCGTCCTGGATGATCCAAGTCATGAATTGTTGCCGCTATTAATGCGGCCACTTGGTCTAAATGATCAAGGCTTCCCTAGAAGGAAAAATTAAGTCTTTATCAGTTAAAATGTGTCAATCATCAATAAATCTGCATTCATATATGGATTCATGTAGGCAATATACACGGCTTTTCAGTAACATTTCCCTGTGATTCTTTATTAGTTTATCTATTCTTGTAAATGCAATAGTTAGGAAAATGCAGACTCTTATTATATGAAATGCAGAGTCACATTCCAGAAGTATCGGGGGGGAGGGGGGGGGCTACAAAAAAAATCAAGATGGTGGACAGAATGAAGCTCCATCTCTTTTGTACCTGCATCACAGACCACTCTGGCTACACAATTGCAGTGATGGGTTGCTACCAGTTTGCCCCGGGTTAGGCGAACCGGTAGCGGTGGTGGCGAGAGGCTCCGCCCACCCACCTGGAAGCTTCTCCGCATGCACAGAAGCATTGTGTGTGCGCACGAGCATGCACACATCCATGAGCAAACCAGTAGCGATAGTTGAAACCCACTACTGCACACTTGCCTAACAGTAGATGGAAGCACCAGGTTAATCCTGGTGTGTTAAAAAAATTAAGCAGGATTGGATTTCCTTGGTGTGCTGTTTTATAATGATTTTTTTTTCTTATTCAGTAAAAGAATCTAAATTTATAATTTGGGAAAGGCTTCCAGTTAGGGTGCTTAGAGGCAAGCCTTTTGTTGCATTGTTACCCAATCCCATTCTCAAACTGTTTGATCATGGTAGGGAGAAATCTGGTATTTTTGTCCATTCCTCGTATTTTTATCTATCTATCTATCATCTGTCTATCTATCTATCTATCTATCTATCTATCTATCTATCTATCTATCTATCTATCTATCTATCTATCGGTTCAATTTATATGCCGCCCTTCTCCGGAGACTCAGGGCGGCTTACAATGCGTTAAGCAATAGCCTTCATACTTTTGTATATACCTGCTTAGTAGGGCTTTTGGGCCCCTCTAAGCAGTGTTCTTTTTTAATACAAAGTCAGCTTATTGCCCTCACAATCCAGGTCCTCATTTTACCTACCTCAGAAGCATGGAAGGCTGAGTCAACCTTGAGCCTGGTGAGATTCAAACTTGCAGTAATTGCAAGCAGCTGGCAGCTAAGTGCTATTTAACAGCACTTTAGTCCACTGCTCCACCAGGCTCCTAACTTCCATCTTTTATTTTAGCAAAACTAATAAATTAGGAAAGATGGATGCCTTTTTCCTCAGCATTTCATCTAAACGTACCTTCCTGTGATTTTCAAATCACTGCTTCTTGACTAATATTTCTTTCTTATAAAACGAACTTGTTAGTAACACTTGAACAGGAATAGATAATTATCAGCACAAGCTGTACCTTAACTCTTTCTTTCCCCAGAAAAAACGCTGTAGCATGCAGAACATCTGCTGCATGAGTGGAGTTGTGGTAAGAATTGGAGGAGTGGTAGTTTGCTTCAATCACTTGGAACCAGGCGCGCAGGGTGGCTTCTGAACAGTTTAAGAATTCACAGATGCCAAAACGGGAAAAAGTTTTCAAACCCAGATAAACTAATGGCCTGGAACATAACAAGAGAGGAATGAAGAAACAAGGTCACTCATCACTGAACTTCTTATGTTTATAGACTTTGGTTACTGATAGTTTAGCCTTCTCTGTGGGAGCACTTACCATCTGGAACGAGCTCCCCCCGGATATACGGAGGATCCTGGACCTGCGCACCTTCCGTCGCGCGCTCAAGACCTATTTATTCCAACAAGCCGGCCTGACCTAAGTTATTTTCTCCTTTTAATTATGAATTTTAATTTGTTTTAAATTATCGGGGTTTTAATTATCAGCCAAATTATTTAATTCGTTTTATTCTATTTTAAACTTTTGTATTGAAATGTTTTATTTATGGCTGTACACCGCCCTGAGTCCCCCAGGAGTAGGGCGGTTTATAAATCTAATAAATAATAATAATAATAATAATAATAATTAGATAAATTACAGGTAGGTCTCGACTTACAATAGTTTCTTTAGTGACCATTCAAAGTTACAATGGCACTGAAAAAAGTGACTTATGAGACTGCTTTTCACAGTTAGACTGTTGTACCATTTCTATGGTCACAT
This sequence comes from Masticophis lateralis, assembly GCA_030761175.1. Taxonomy (NCBI): domain Eukaryota; kingdom Metazoa; phylum Chordata; class Lepidosauria; order Squamata; family Colubridae; genus Masticophis; species Masticophis lateralis. Next base: position 250,584,740 of record JAUDYJ010000002.1, on the reverse strand, counting down.
GATCTCAATTCAAATGCTTTGGCAACTGGTTCGTATTTGGAATGGTCGCAGTGTCCCTGGGTCATGTGAGGAGGGAAGCCTGATTCAGTTAACAATTAACTGTTACTAACAGAACAACTGAAGTGATTCACTTATCAACTGTGACAAGAAAGATCATAAAATGGATCAAAACTCACTTAACAACTGTCTCATTTAGTGACATGAATTTTGGGCTCAATTATGGTTGTAAGTCGAGGACCACCTGTATACCACCACTCTTGCTTCATTATAAATAGAGGTTCAGAGTTCCATTTCCCCAAAGATAACCAACTAAATGACATCTGAAAGAAATTAGAGAAGGGAGACTAAAGGAAAGAAATTGCGCCTTATCTGAAATGTAAGTTAGGTGTGTCCACTTTGTACCTGACAGGAAAGGAATCTTTGGAATTTCAGATAAGAGGATTAGAAAAACAGAAAATGCCATATTAGTAACATACATTTTTGCAATCAAAGGTACCCAAAATTCATGTTTAATGAAGGGAAGGGTAATAAAGAAATACTCTTAAATATTTAGAAATAGCTTAGTTTCAATTTCTTCATGAAAGGAGAGGATATTTAGATACAATTTTGCAGATAAAATGTGATTCTGTGCAGTTCTATCCATAAAAGTCACAAGTGGTAGAAACATGCTGTATCTTGGTTTAATCTATAGATTTCAAAGGAATTGACCATGAATTTCTGTGGGAATAGTTTTAAAAGATAGATTAAGCACAGCAACATTGAAGGGTATGTTTTGCAGTTATTCTATCCTTTCTGATAAAAAATCCATCAAAAAATGTTTATGATGAATATGAAACTTCTTGAAACTTACATATGAAAGGAAATAGTTATATTTGAAAGTACAATATAAAGATTGTACTGGTATTAAAAAGACTGGATTTTGGAAATTAAGATAGCATTAAAGAAAATGACTTTTAAACTATTTATTTGAAAATATATAGTATCAACACAGTATTTTAGGGAAGGTTCCATTAAAAAAAAGCTTCTGTATTTTAGGAAATGACAATAAATGCTATTTTGTACCACCCTAAGTACTGTCAGCCCAGAACATGGTAATGTACCATACCACATTGTTAACCAGACAATAAAACATATTTAACTATGATACAGTATATTCATTTCTATAAAATAATGAAATGATTAAATGAAATTAAAAAGACTATTTTTAATATATTTAAAATTTACAAACCACTTGCATCAAACCTAGAAGCACAGAAAGAAAAGCACATCATTTACAGGTTTTAGTCTGCTGATATTCATAATCCTGCCAGGGCTAAGTGACTGTCATGACCCTGTCAATTCCGAGTTTGGAGGAGGAAGAGTTGGAATTGGGACATTTCCACGGAACATCCGGCTGTTCCATGCCCCTCTGGAATTGGGAAAAGTGGTCGACTGGATGGGAAGCCATCTGCCTTCACAAATGCAGGGGAGGATCAGCTACAGATGGGCAGTGGCAACGGGGAATGCTGAGGGGAATAAGATCCCCTCTGACAAGGAAAAGCTGCCTCCTCCACCTGATTCACGGTCATGGAGAGTGGAGCAGAGAGAAGCTCAGAGAAGGTCTGCAAAGCTGCTCATGAGGAGGCTGCCCTGCCCCACTTCACAAGGAATACTTGGCTCGGGGTGATTTGACCAGAGGTGGGGAAAGGTGTGTTTGTTGGGAACAACCATTTGTCTCAGCATGCATTTCCCAGACTTTTGAAAACCTTGACTCATGGACTTTGACTCATATTTCAGCCTTTGGATTTTCATACATTGCTTTACGGACACTGACTCTGAATTGTAGTTTATGGACTCTGTTTTGCAAACCATGCACCTGGTTTGTAGACCAACTTTCTTCCTGTTTGGGGGCTTGGTGCTGGTGGAACTGGGTTACACTGACTGTTGGTGGTTGTTTTGTGGGGGAAAGTGGAGTGGAGTTTTACCAACACCCCTGGAGGGTCTTCTGTCATGGTTTAGTGGTGCAATAAAAGACTTTATTGATGCCTGCATTTGCCTAGGCAACCTGGGACAGCACAGAGACACAGCCAAACCAATTATAAATAAGCCACACAAACTTTATTTATGACAAAACTGCATCTGCCTGCAACTTCTATTTTTATCCATCTAATGAACACAGGTGTAAAGCTTGCCTTTTATTTGTAACAGCTTCCAGTTCAAAAATGTTGAAGTCCCAGCTCTCTTCATTATCCAATAAGTGTGCAATGCAGGGTGGAGCATCACTGATGGTGACTGGCACTGATTGGCTCTGGTTCATATCTGTAGAAATGGGGAACAGGCAGGTTATGAATCTGTAAGCATGAGCCCAACTGAAGAACCCTTAATAAAAAGAAAGTCTCAAGGCTAAGCTGGAGATGTTAGCAAGCTTAAACAGGGAGAAGCCCCATGCCCGTGGAAAGACATGGATGTAAAATGGGACTGCTGGAAAGGAGTGCCTTACCTTCTTATAATGTACTATTCAATGTTGTATCATCTTACCCATTTACTGATGGAAAGTAGCTTCTTTCCAAATCTCAACCCACAAATGCTCTGTCTTACACATTGGCAAAAAAAAAATCAGAGCACAAAATACAAGCTGGATGGATACAACCTCATAGACAACCCTAACTCTGTCAAGGACCTTGGAGTACTCATCTCAAACGATCTAAGTGCCAGAGCTCACTGTAACAGCATTGCCAAAAAGACATCAAGAGTTGTTAACATAATCTTACGAAGCTTCTTGTCCGGTAATATTGTACTGCAAACTAGGGCATACAAAACCTTTGCTAGACCAATTCTCGAATACAGCTCATCTTTCTTGAACCCGCACTGCATATTGGACATTAATACAATTGAGACAGTCCAGAAATATTTCATGAGAAGAGTCCTCGAGAACAGAATACCTTATGTCATCAGGCTCAAAATTTTGGGCTTAGATAACTTAGAACTACGCCACCTTCGGTCTGACCTAACTGTAGTACACAAAATTATCTGCTACAACATCCTACCTGTCAATGACTACTTCAGCTTCAACCGCAACAATACATAAGCACACAATAGATACAAACTTAAGGTAAACCGCTCCAAACTTGATTGCAGAAAATACGACTTCAGCAACAAAGTGGTCAACGCCTGGAATGCACTACCTGACTCTTTGGTTATTTCCCCAAGCCCCCATAACTTTAACCTTAGACTGTCTACTGTTGACCTCACCCAGAAGTACACAGTCAAAGTCCCACTTTGGGTTTGCTTAATGTCTATGGAGATTCTCAGTCATCCAGGTCATGGTTGTCCCAAAGGTGCTTTTTTCACGAAGCAACTGGATTTTCTGGTTTTATTTTGAAGACATTTCGCTTCTCATCCAAGAAGCTTCTTCAGCTCTTTTGGCTTGCTTATTTCTTTTAGCAGGTGAGGAGGGAAATGGCAGATTGATACCTCTCTGTGAACAACTGAGACAATGCTGCAGCAAAGACCAGCAATGTGGCATTAATCAATGGCACCTCTCCAGATAAGGACAGGCTGGGAGATTGCCCACCTATGCTGCTAAAGTCTGCTTCTTATGAGAAGACCTGCAAGATCTGAAATATCTGAGAGGTATTTTAAAAAATACCTCTCTGCCAATCAGGCAACTCAGCTGGGATCGTCAGAGTCTTTTCAAAGCATTTTTTTTACCACCTCTTCGGCCAAGAGGTTGCAGAAAAAAATGCTTTGAAAAGCCTCTGAGACTTTTTTTTTTTTACTTTTGAAAGCATTTTTTCCTCGGAATAGGTTGTACAAAAAATGCTTTTTTAAAAAAGTTTTTTAAAAAAAGCTTCTGATGATCATGCGGCTCAGCTGGGCATGGGTGTGTGTGTGTGCAGAGATATTACCAGTTCTCCGAACCACCCACCACCACTGCTACCAGATCAGGCGATCTGGTCCAAACTGGGAGCATTTCACCCCTGGTTGTTGGGGTTTTTTTGAGATTCTTAAAAGTTGAGGGTCTGGAAAGAGTGCAGAGAAGAGCAACAAAGATTATTAGGGGCTGGAGGCTAAAACATATGAGGATGGTTACAGGAATTGGGTATATCTAGTCTGGTGAAAAGAAGGACTGGAGTGACACGATAGCAGTCTTTTAATATTTGAGGGCCAAAAAAAGAGGAAGTCAACAAAGTTTTAAAGCACCATAAGGCAGGTCAAGAAGCAATGGATGGAATCTAATTAAGGAGAGAACTAACTTAGAATTAAGGAGAAATTTCCTGACAATGAGAACAATTAACCAGTGGAAAGGCTTGCCTTCAGAAGTTGTGAGTGCTTCTTCACTCACAACTTTTAAGAAGAAATTGGACAGCCATTTGTCCAGAATGGTATAGGCTTCCCCTTGAGTAGGAGATTGGATTAGAAAACCTCCAAAGTCCATTCCAATTCTGTTATTCTGTTATTTCTTGTATTACAGCAGAACAAACTTAATGAATATTTTCTGTCTACTGCACTACAAGTAGTCTGGAATGAAAAAAAGGGATAAACTTATCTTTCCAAATGTTGTGTGAAAACTATCACATCTAAACTCTTTAGGCACCAAATTCATTAGACAATCAATGAAATAAATTAAGATAATCAGTTTTGTATTCCTGATTTTTTTTCAGCAAAAGCAATTTTTCTGCAATATTAACATGAATGAACGAATAAAAAAAGAGTTTAACATAGAAACTTACTTTTTGAAAAGACATACTCATTTCCTGACAGTTTTTTCAAGCCATCCTGAAATAATGAAAAGAAGAAAAACATTCCATATACCAAGACAAAAAAGATGAAATTATATTTTAATAAATGCAATTTATTACATATATTATAGTTAAACAGCAAGAAAATGACATTGCTAATAGATACTATATGAATATGAATGTTAAAAATAAATATAAAATGTCTATATGTCTATATAAAATTTCTACATAATCTGCAAAAAATCACTGAAAATGCACTGTAACCTGATTCCTATCCAATATCTAATAAATACTGTTTTATTTCCTCAAAGTCTACTAAAGGACGTACCCCAGGTTTTCAAGTAAAAATGAGAAGATAACAAATAATCTCTTCTACCACATTTTCAACATTCATAAAAGTAAGATGTGAGTTTACAGAATTTTCACCACAACTTCATCTCAGTTTATGAAAGGCTGTTTTATGATTAATCTAGAAGAGGTCTCTCATGACAGGGGTCTCCAACCTTGGCAACTTTAAGACTTGTGGACTTCAACTCCCAGAAGCAAAGCTGGCTGAGGAATTCCGGAAGTTGAAGTCCACAATTTTTAAAGTTGCCAGTTGAATGTCTCATGACATTCTAGAATCTAGAACTGTTTCTCCTGCAATGACTACAACTGCTTGGTTTTATATATTTCTTTTTAGTATGTTTTTAATGGTAGAGATGTACAGGAAAAGGACCCCTGATCCCAGCCACCAATTTTATAGTGAAACAGATTATGTGATTTATGTCTCTTTACTCACCATCATCAGACCTCCGACAAGATCACTAGTATGAGGGTCATCATCTTTGGTTCCTAACTGTGGAGAATAGAGTTCTGTTGTTCGTAAGATTTCCAACACTCTATCCAAGGCTTCTGCTACAGTAACGGAACTATTCTCTTGAGCTGAATTGATTATATTAATAACCTGTAGGATTACAAATGGAAAAGAAATAACAAGGCCATTGCTGATTTCAATCCAGTATATTTATAAAATCTGTATGCAATATTGAGTTATCAATGTAAAAGAACTATGAACCGAATAAAGGAGTTGGCTTTTAAAATGATTAACTAATTCTTCAATAAATTAATTTTTTAAAAAAGCATATTTTAAAAATTCACTATACTATAAAGGTAAAGGTAAAGGTTCCACCCTTTTGACTTTGTGCACAACAACCATCTAATTTATACTAAATCCCAACATCTCTGTGTGACATGAATTGATATTTCAATAAGTAGAATAAAAATAGATGTGCTAATTTTTATTTATTTTTTGCAAAGGATTGTTGATATATAAAATGACATCAGAAAGTCTTTTGTCTCATACCTTTGTAATTGGAGCTTCTATTGTCATGGAGTGGATTCTTGCTATAGATGAATATCGATGATTCTGTAAACTTGTTGCTGCATTAAACGAAAAAGTCTTTTTAAAAAGGCTACTTGAAAAATTTAAAAACGCTACTTGTTTTTACATCGTATTATTTGAAATTAGATTGTTCCAAATAATATGTTCTTATGTTGCATATATAGGTAGTCCCCACCTATTGACTGCTGGTTCAGTGATGGTTCAAAGTTATTATGATATTGAAAAAAGAGATTTATGAGCACTCTTTGAAGATGTGGTCTTTGCAGCATCCCTTTGGACATGTGATTGCAATATGGCCATTTGGCAACCAACGCATATTGTTAGTTGTCAGTTACAGAATCCTATGGTCATGTGATCGCCATTTGCACACTTCACTGCCAGTTTCCCAGAAGCAAAGACAGTGGGGAAGTTAGCAAGAAATCGCAAATCACAGTCATGTGATGACTTGCTCAATGACCAAGGGTGATCCATTTAAGGACCACAGCTGAATGTCGTAGATCAGGCATGATAACATGACATTTCACTTTGCATCTGTATTGCTGAGTAAGAGAATTGCTAGTCCTAATTATGGTCGGTACAAGAGGACTACCTGTATGATTAAAAAGTAAGAAGTTGCCTATTTTTTCCATAGTTTAAACTTAGCCTGCCTCTTCCTGCCATTCAATAGCCAAAATAGTTGAAAAAGATTACAAAAAATATTAAATCAAATGCCAGTCACTTAAATCATCAATTGCAGTTCCTTTTAACATAGGGCTCTGAATAGTATCTCCCGCATATTTCATTTCTTACCATCACTACTTTGAGAAGTTATTGATTTAGCATCAATAGATTCTTTCCTCCTGTTCTTGCATCTGAAGGAGTGAGAGTCTATAAATGTTAAAGGAAAGAATTTAAAAAGGAGTAGGATTTATTTTCACAGCCTCATTTTGTCCCCATATGACTAATTGCCTGCCAACTACAGATCAGAAATTTAAAAATTAACCCTTCCTCAATTACCAGTAAATAGGGAAGGATAACAGAAAACAAAGAAACCAACTTCTTTAATTTCCTAGCTTCAAAGGCAATTTTGCTACTGCCTTATTATATGCTAAACTTGATTGATTTAAAAATAATATGTTGTTAAAAAGCCTATCAGAGAATAACTAGGAATATATTAAGCCCTTGAGTTTGACACCTCTGATCTACACCCTTAAAGTCAATCTCTTAATTCTATATTCTTCTATTTTCTTGCAATATTATGTCACAAATTATTTTAATGAAACATTCTTCCATTTTATTTCATATATTGAAAATTATATTTTTCAGTCTAATGAAACATACATAGACTGAAAAGACTGATTAGCTTAAGATTCTCTTCATATATAATAGAAGCAATCTACTAAAGAGTAATAACTCCTAATTTTAGAGTTTAAAGTACTTCCAGATTTCAGACAGAACTTCCACTCCAGAATCAACTACCTCCGCATAAGTGCCATAATATATAAAGCATCCTTCAGCCTAACAGTAAGACTGGTTCGGATTCTTCAAATAATAGAAAGACTATTTTCTAACCTGATTGAAACTGATCTCCTGCACACTTTTCATCATGATGTATTCTGTAAGTCTTGTGTTATATGAAAAGGGAAACACAAAAGAGACATATAAGCTCCCATCCTAATAGCTAGATAAAGATATGCCACAAAGCAGTGACTATCCCTTAACTTTCTTAATCAGGCCACCAAAAACATTTTTTTCAGACAGTTGCAACTTGGAGGTGTTCAGGGAATTGACTTTGTCTTCTATCAGCTTTCTTGGTGGGATGTCAAAGAGAAAGTTAAATTGGAGGCCAAGAGTTTCCCATCCCTACTATATAGTCTGCTTGTGCTTATATCATATATCATCTGTTAAAAAGTTGAACTAGATGTTATCTCTGTATAGCTACCTCCTCATTACATTGGATCTGAATGACTATAACAGTATAATTTGAAATACCATAACTTTCCACTACAAAACAGAGAAATTTGAATCTCATTAGCTGTATATGATAAGACATAGAAGAGGCCACTAAAATAAATGCAAATCATCTTGCCAAGCAGCAAAAGTTCACTGTCACAAGATCCATTTTATGATAAAGTGATTTGACATTTATATTTTAAATAATACATAATTAAAGACTTTGGAAACATCCAGTTGTTAATAAGCAATTGTACAAAGGGAAAATCATACCTGTTTGCTTCTATCATTGCTGCAACACAGTTTTTTGATAGATACAAAATGTCGAATTTTTCTATGAATATAAAAAGAATGCAGTATAAAAATCTGAATCCAATTAGTTTATTTCAATGCTGTATTTATTAGTTATGGCAGATATTGCTTAATGCATTGTAAGCCGCTCTGAGTCTCCGGAGAAGGGTGGCATATAAATCTTTTTTTTTTTTTTTAAATTGAAGTCATTCTATAAAACACCCATAACTTATAATTGGCACACACTAATATTGGTGTGAGGAAAAAAGGGATCAAGAACACAAGATGATCTTCCAGCAGAATCTTGTACATATAGAGCAGGGGTGTCAAACTCATGACATCACATTGTAATCATGTGATGTATCGCAATTTTTCCTCCTTTGCTAAAATGGGTGTGGGAATGGCCAGCGTAGCTTGCAGGCTACGAGTTTGACACTTCCAATGTTAACAAAACTCTGTCTAAGTCTGCAACAGAAACTTCCGCCATCTCACTGAGAATGAGATAAATGGTATTTAATTTGTATAACATTTGTAACATGCCTGAGATAATCAAATTCTTAACTTCTATCATTTTAATTTAGCAAAAGGCATTGGACATTCCAATGATGGAATTCCTTTACATTGTCAACTTTAATCTTTTGTAAATTCACAGATGAACAGGGACTAGAGTTATCATATACAGTTATCATACTTCACCAAAGTATGCCCTTTGTAAAGTAAGTTAAGCATTAAGCATTTACTTATTTAAGCATTATGTATCCTTGTCATTCTTTCTGATTTTTTTCTGTTTTCTTCTTATATTCTAAATCCATCCTATATTTTCAATTTAGTTTATAAGATTGAGGATTAAATGTTGCTCTTTCGTTATCTCTGAATTCATTAATTGCATACATTAATGAATTCTGAGATAATGAAAGAGCAACATTTAATTTTTTTTCTTACAGAAAATAGAAGAAAAAACTAACAAGCTACATCATGGATGGCAACATTTGTCATCTGAGTTCTGCCATGTAGCCTCTCAGTCTTTTGAAATGCCAGAGACCACCTAGCAAGATTTGAAGCAGACAAAATTATTTCAACCCCTTCAGTGCAGAGTTTAAGGGTAGATAGAGCCCCCTACATCTACTCTGATTTCCACCTTAAATGAATGTGTGAGTGAGTGAGTGAATGAATGAATGAAAATCTAAAGGTAATATTACTCAGATTTAGTTATTTTGTCAACTTAAAAGCACAGAAATGCTACCTATAGGATAGGTACTACTTATCCCTGTTTGGATTTAAAACAAAGAGAAACCATGTCACCAGAACCTGATTCAAGAGGCAATCTTATCATCTGTAAATATGATAAATAAACAAACTTGATACACATTGCTTACAATCAATGCATTTTTTCATTAACATGCTTACCCTCCTTGACCTGTCACAGGTGTAATCTTAACATGCTGTTGGATATTATCACCTGATTTTCTTCGTGCGTAATAAACTCCTTGCCATTCCTAAAGAAGCCAAGTGAAGCCATAGTAAAAAAAAAGGTAGTTAATCCACCTTACTAAAAATAATAAAGTCCGTTGCAGTCCTTCTCTATGTGAAATACAAAGTTGCTGTCTATTCTTTCCCAGTCAGGTGGCCTTCTGACTCTTTCATGCAGCATATCATATTCATATGTACCACACATAAAATCGTAGTTAAAAGTCCCAAAGGTGCTTTTTCAGGAGACAACTGGACTTTCTTATTAAAAAAAAAAAAACACAAGAAAGTCCATTTCTGAAACTCCTGAAAAAGCACCTTTGGGACAACCATGACCTGAATCCAGTGGTGGGATACAGCCGGTTCAGGCCGGTTCGAGTGAACCAGTAGTTAAATTACTGGCTGGCCCCGCCCCTCCCCTCCCCTTCCAGGAGTCTCCATGTTCCCCATTTTGGCTCCTAGGTAAATGCAGGGAGACCTATTAGGCTCAAAATGGGACACTGGGGAGTGCGCCCCCCCGCCATCTGTTTTTGCTCCTAGGAGGCTTCAGGGAGGCTCCTAGGCCCAAAACAGGGCACAGGGGGAGGTGCGGCCCATTTTTGCTCCCAGGAGGCTGCAGGGAGGCCTACTTGGACCAGTTTTGCTCCCAGGGGGGTACAGGAGGCCAAGTGCTACCTGTCACACCCCTGGCCACATTCATCATGGCCACACCCACCCAGCCAGTCATTGAGAATCTCCATAGACTTATAAAAGGGGTCATGGACAGCACTGAGCCCAACCTTCTGCTCCAAGTTAAAACATCCATGACAAATAACTACCCACTCTCTGCCTAATCCTTTCCAGTAAAGGAGAATCCACATCACAGTGATTTTTCATATTCAGATTATAATAAATAAATTACATTAAAGAATGCAAAATGCATTGGGTAATTATCACCCACTTTTCCTCTTTTGATGCATTTGTTGATTGTATCCAACAGATCTGCATGGTTTCTGTCACTTTTTGGAAGCTCTGTAAGTTCTTTCCCTATTAATTCTCCCTTCTGATAGCCCATCATCTGTTCAAAAGCTGGGTTAACATACTGTAAAAAAAATTAAAATGAAATGAGGTTTATAAGCAAGTACAGAAAACTTAAAATCAAATTTTGATAAATTTCATATTCTGTTTGCACAATCCCAGTGTGGGAAACCTCCAATGAAAATACTTAACTATAAAGGCTTTGCTTTGTATTCACTCAGTGCAAATGCACCAACAGAAAAGAGTCCAAAATAAAATACAGAAAACTTTGCATGTTACCTCCCTAGACCAATAATATCTAAACAGAATTTATACCTATGTGCATATACTTCAAGCAAAAGTGGTGATTCTTTCCTTTATTGAGATTTAGTTACATTGATAAACAAATTTTCTGAGGAGAGTTGTACTTTTTTCCATACCTGAATAATATGATCTTCACTAGTTATTTCTATTGCTTCATGACAGTGCTCTAGTGCAGTGAATACCGAATTACAAGCCCTGTAATTAATCAATAAATAGAAACTATTAGAATCTATGACGGAACAATTCAGGATGCCATAACTGATTAATTCCTATGCAAATTCATGGAAATACGTCACCTTCATGTAAAAATATACTTTTTAGAATATATTAGTTTACTATTAAACTATGCAACATTAATGTCATTAATATATGAATGATATACTATTAGGATTAATATAAATATTACTAATATATTTCTATATATTACTATTTATAGTAATATAAATAGATCCCATTTCCCAAATAAAATTATAATTTTTATTTGGCAGGAGAAAAGAAATCAGAAAGGCATGGACTCAACACAATTTTTCCAGATGTTTCCTCAGACGTATTAAATATGCATGTTTTTATTTATGTCACAATTTGCATCTTGCATGAGTATGGAGAAGATCCAGTGATAAGTCTACCTTTGCAACCTAACACAAAGTGGCACTTTGTGGGGAAAATGTTTCTGATTAGGGAAGTTTAGAATTCCACATAGTAAAGCAGGAGGAGGCAACCCACAGCATACAAGTTGAGGGTAGTTGAAATATATTTATGTGTCTTCCTGAGATTGTACCAACTAACATTTGGTGCTGCTCACGGAGGCAAATATTTCCATTGATTTTTCAAATAAAAATACATTTACAAAAACAGGCAAATCTGTGGATAAATAAATAAATAAATAAATAAGCAAGCTAAAACCATAAACGGAATGCAATCCATCAAACAGCATTAAAAAATTAGTCCCACACATTTTCTAAAACATTGATCTGGTGTCTACTGAGTTGTTGGTTATTTTTTTCCCAAGTTTTTTTACTTTTTATTTTTTATCAAAATATCAGATCAATGCATGAACAGTGTGGCAGCTCAGTATCATACATTGTAATACAAATAAAACTAATCAAGTTAATCATAATCCTTACATTCAATCCGCTTATATATTTCTAATAATGCATACTTATATTAAGTTACAGTCTATCATTGTTCAATTTTTCCACATTTTCTCATTATTACTTTCATTTTATGATGTAAAAAAGTCTATGCTAATGTTCCCCCTTTTCATATTTCTATCACTTATTCTTTGTTAAGAAACTTTTTCTTTCTTATCTAACTTCTAATTATGTCTCCTACTTAAAAAAAGAAAAAAGGGAAAGAAGAAGAGAGCAAGAGAAAAGAAAAAGTAACTCAAAATAACAACAGAAAAGAAATCATTGTTGATTATTTTAAAAGGGTAGTTGTAGCCATTAAGAAAGTATCTGATCTGGAGATACAAAGGTATGGAAGTACAATAGATGAGCCCTGAAAGACTCTTGGATGAAGAAAAAATTCCTCATGCAAAACCTATCTGGCAATTATTCCTGAAATATAGGCAGTTAGTTATTTGAGATTCATTTTTTTAGACTATATTTATTTTAACAAACACAAACTTACAATTCAAAAGTCAGAAAAGCTATTCTTAATACATACAGATTAACAGATTAACAGAGTTAGAAGGGACTTTATAGGTCATCTAGTCCAACCCCCCGCTCAAGCATTTCTGACAAGTGGCAGTCCAATCTTTTCTTGAAAGCCTCCAGTGATGAAGCTCCTACAACTTCTGAAGGCAAGCTGTTCCATTGGTTGATTGTTCTCACTGTCAGAAAGTTCCTCCTCATTTTGAGGTTGAATCTCTCCTTGGTCAGTTTCCATCCATTATTCCTTGTCTGGCCTTCAGGTGCTTTGGAGAACAGCTTGACCCCCTCCTCTCTGTGGCAGCCCCTCGAGTATTGGAAGACAACTATCATGTCTCCCCTGGTCCTTCTCTTAATAAATACATAAATACCCACCATCGGGGATACAGAATAACAGAGTTGTAAGGGACTTTAGAAGTCTTCTAATCCAACTCCCTGCTCAGGCAGGAAAACCTATACTAATTCAGACAAATAATTTTCCAATCTCTTTTTAAAAGCCTCCAGTGTTAGAGCACCCGCAACTTCTGGAGGCAAGTCATTCAACTGATTACTTGTTCTAACTTAGTTCTAGGTTTGTTCTCTTCTTGATTAATTTCCATTCTTCTTATTCTGCCAAACATCTGACAGAGTTATCTCAATATAATACTAGGACTCTGTTTTTTCTACTAACCCAGGGGATGAATGGTAACAAACATGCTTACATACCGTAATTTGAACTGTGATCGCACCTCACCATGTTCTATTTGAATCAGTTCATTGTAACAAGCAATGATGCTGTTATTCTCCAAAAATCTCTGGGAAATACGAAAACAAAAAGGAGATGTCACTAGTTATAATAATTAACTTCTACAATCATCAGTCTCAGAGGTGGGTTTCAGCAGGTTCTGATCAGTTCTGGAGAACCAGTAGTGGAATTTTTGAGTAGTTCAGAGAACTGGTAGTAAAAATTCTGACTGGCCTTGCCCCCATCTATTCTCTGCCTCCCAAGCCCCAGCTGATCAGGAGGAAATGGGGTTTTTGAAGTATCCTTCTCTTGGAGTGGGGTGGGGATGGTGATTTTACAGTATCTTCCCTTGGATTGGGAAGGGAATGGAGATTTTACAGTATCCTTCCCCTGTAACTCCCACCAAGCCACGCCCACCATGCCATGCCATGCCCACCAAGCCACACCCACAGAAGCGTTAGTAAAAAATTTTGAAACCCACCATCAATCTGTCTACTGATGAGTTAACAAATAAATACTTTTAGCTTGCAAAACACTAAACTCAAGGGAATGCAATTCTAAAAGGTAAACAATATAGGGAAACCATGTAGACATTGGCTCCTGATTTTTTTCAAATCCTTAATACAGAGGACTTCAAACTTGGCAGCTTTAAGACTTGTGGACTTCAACTCCCAGAATTCTCCAGCCAGCATAGCTTAAAGCTGCCAAGTTTGAAGACCTCTGCCTTAATAAATAGCAATGCTTTGAGCCAGATGAACCAGAAGAAGGAAGGCATGAACAATATTTAGGGATGTGTCCCAATTGCATCTCCAAAGTAATGCATTTGGTGATTCTTTTTTTTCTCTACAGCTGCCAGGCAATCCAGTAGGTATAATGGCAGGCATAACTAATCCCTGAAACACCAATTTAAGGTAATGTGAATTAGCCTCCTGGGTATTCTCTATTGTTCCAGAGGGATTTTGTGGTAAAAGTATTTCTGCACTAGAAGCTTGTGCCTGAATTTATAACATGCCAGTTTATTGTATTTTTTTTTAAATTAAATGAGTTTTAAAAAATCTTTGGGCAAGAAGTGTGTGGGATCACATTAGTGCCCGTTCACATCACATTGCCAACTTTGTGTTTTAATAAGAGAGGCCAGGATCCTGTTATTATCTACATATATTGATATTACAACTCTTAGAATTACAGTCTCTGATACTGGCTTGCAGTCCCAGAAGTAATACTTCCATTTGGGTGAGATGATTATCAGATTGGGGAAGCTATACTAGGGTATAATATCTCTCAATAAAAAAATATGACTAAAGATTTTCATAAAAATAATTACCAAGGGAAAACAAGTGCTGTATTAGAAACTTGAAGTTATTCAGTGGTGGCATTCAATTTTTTTTTACTACTGGTTGGTGGGCGTGGCTTGGTGGGCGTGGCAGGGGAAGGGTACTATAAAATCTCCATTCCTGCCCCACTCTAGGAGAAGATTACTGCAAAATCCCCATTTCTTCCTGATCAGCTGGGACTTGGGAAGCAGAGAATAGATGGGGGCAGGGCCAGTCAGAGATGGTATTTACCGGTTCTACTCAAAATTTCCACTCCAGAACTGGTCAGAACCTGCTGAATTATTACAATAACCTCTGAAGTTATTGTATATATGCATCTTCTTTGCTTACAAAATAATAAGCTGCCAGTGCAAGGTGAATGTATGTTTGTGTGCCTCCAGGTTAGTCTTCTCTTCTGGCAACTACCTGGACAAGTCCCTGAAGTTTTCTTGGCAGGATCTTGGAAGTGGTATTCCATTGCCTCCTTCCTAGGGTTGAGAAAGAGGGTCTGGCCAATGTCACGCAGTTGGCTTCATGCCTAAAATGGGACTAGAATTCATGATGTCCCACTTTCTAACCTGCCACCTTAACTATTACATTGAACTGACTCTAAGTATAACAGTTTAATTGGACAAAAGTAGGACAGAATTTCCTAATAGAAATTACTAACTAGCACATAACATGGATGTTTACTAATACAGAATATCTGTCCATGGCACAATTGACGGGAAACTTCAACTGCTTTTGATTAATGCAAAAAGAATGCTCAGGTATATGGCAGTATATGAAAACTATGGTTTTAAGTTACTTCAAACATCTTTGGTATTCCTGTAGGAAATAAAGACAATAAATCATAGCCAAAATAATTATGGTTTCCTGATATTTCCAATATTCCATTTTGGGCCTATTGATGATAATGGATTTTGCCAGTGAAACTGCATATTATAGTAATACACAACTGAAAAAAAAGGCTTCTTTTAAAAAGACACATAAGTTTGATGGCAATCTCAATGGATAATGCTATTTCTGATGTTGCTTGCCCTAAATAAGAACAAACAGTCCCAGGGTCAACATACAAACCTTTGAAAAAATTTCAAAGGCACACAATGAAAGAAATGTAACATTAAAAGTGTGTCTCATATTCTTTATTTCTGTTTTGTCTTGAAAAAATACCAATGTTCATGTCATAACTCCACCAACCCACTCTGTATAATAGTCTCCCCTTTAGACGAGAAGGGGCGGTACCTAAATCTAATAAAAAATAAAATAGGCATGTACAAATGACAACTGCACCTCAGGAACAGTATCTCTTAAAAGTAAGCAACGTCATCATTAACAGAAATAATTTCTACTGTATATAAACATGATTTGAACCTGTTGGATTTGCAACAATTATTCATGCCTTTGTGACATCACAACTGGAATATTGTAATATGCTCTTGATAAAGATACTCTTGAAATATGTCTGGAAAATGGCTGCTGAAGATTGTGGTAGTTAGGCTAGTACTAACCCAATACTAAGTAAGCTATGCCCATGATGAAAAGCCCGCACTGATTGGAAGTTATTTTCCAGGTATAATTTCAGGATTTGTGTTAACCTTGAATGCCCAGTACAACTTGCAATGTGTGATTATGTGAAGGACTGTATCTCTTAGCACAGATGCTAAAATCTTCAGGAGACGCTTTTAGCCACCAAATTGCCAGGTACAGTACACCCAAAAGGACAAACTAATGAGAATGGGCAAGGTTTTATTAGTTCAAAGAAAAGAGACATTGCAACAAAAGATGAGGAGAATGCAGTCTAACTATATATAGTATCACCATTTATCAAGTCCACCAGCAATTTCCCTTCCTAAAATATAAGTGGATAAATGATACACGAAAAGAAACTCAAGATCCCGCAGGTCAGGTGAAATTCTCATCCATCCTTCCATTCTATGAAAGGGGAGAGGAAATAGAAGTAAGAATACTGCAATTGAAAGATTAGCTCTGCAAATGGTATCAATGGAAGATATTTTCTTTCTGGGATATGGCGTGAGCTATCCAGGTGATGTGTTGCTGGCACGAAATGGGTTGTATTTCATAAGGACAAATAAATACGTGTTTACCAGAACAAGCTCTGAGCTTGATTAAGGTTGAAACAAAACCCTGAAATAAGGACCTTGAATGAACATTTGTATATTGTAGAATGTGGGAGTGTTTGTGAAACTGAACTTTTAAAACCATTTTGTGGAAGAAGCCAGAAAGAACATTGACCTATAAAGTTCATTGGCCCATGCAGTGCATAACCTTTATGACTTTGAGTTCAGTGTTTATTTCCCATACTCTGAACTAAAATTCAGATTATGGAAAATAAACAAGATAAATTCTCCATACAGAAATGCATGTGGGATATATTAGATGTAACAGAAATCTAGTGACATGATTCCCATTGTTAGAATATAGCAACCAAAAGATGCAATACTGTTTATTGAAAAGTAAAATTAGAAAACATTAAGTTGTATGTTAAACAGCATCTATTTTTGCTTAGAAATCCAAACAAATGAACTTAGTAATGTTGTAGAAATCAGCTGGGTAAATATAAGTGAAGGAACAAATAAAAGCACTGTCTTTGGTATCTACATATTCAAGAAAAAGATGAAGATTTATTAATTTATTGATCATATGCAAAAAAGTAATGTATGAATATTTATACATATTTCAGGATTAGATAACAAAAATACTATTTTGAAAGGATAATTCTAATATTTAAATATGTTTTATTAATTGGTAAGTATGATACTTTTAATTTACTTTTCTATTTATTATATAGTTATGAACTTTACTTATAAAGAATTATGTTTAGAAGGAAAGAAGGATATTTATTAGATAAAGAAGAAGGGAGTCTCAGCTTTTTCCTCCTTGAACAAACAAACGTTCAGGTTAATCACTGAGGCATAGGAAGTGCCTCTGTTACCTATTCAATAATTACGTTAACGTCCATTCTTTGTTATGCTTATCTTTTTTTTTCCTGCAGCTTATGAAATATACTGCGCAGGCTAACGATGGCAGGGGACTTTGTCTGAACAAGTTGGTTATTATTGTTGCTGCTCTGATGGCAAGTGTGCAAATATGCAAGAAAGATAAGAAAGAAATCTCAGTTGGTTATGATTCATGCCAGTGGAGGATGAAAATATAAGAGATGGTTATCAGCAGGGGTAAGCAACCTTTTGGGTTCAGTGGACAGACGTGGAATATTAGAGCCTTTACACATTTTCATCAAATGTTTAGGTGGGATGGCCAGCCACAAAATATCAACTTGCTACATGCAATTATTTCTTTACACTATATCTTAGTTATCTGAATAAATTTACTCTCCCTATAGGATCCAAAAGCATTGGATGCTAGAGATTGGGGGCTTTCTTTTACATCAGGCAGCTTCCCTTTTTGAAGAAAATAAAAGTAGATTTTATTGACTTTTTACTTAGAGTCATTTGGGATTCCAGTAGGTAAGGTGTTGTCTAGCCCTAATTTCATATGAGTTTAGATCTAGTGGTTACAGAGTTTTAGTATTTATAATCTCCCATTCAGAGTAACACACTACCATCACAATTCCTTTTCTTTTCTTCTCCCTCTCCCTTAGGTTGTCCTATAGGCCTTCATAACACTTCCTGATGCTCTCTTCAGTTATCTTCCTTCCAGCTGCAGTTTCTTCACAAGGAGGTTTTTCCCCACATGCCATCACTTTGCTAAACAACTAGTTCCCACAACACTGTCAAATTATTTACTAAGACTGTATTTGTATTACTATTATTCTTATCATCCTTCCTAGTACCTATCTCTTCCCACTTATGACTATAACCTTGCTTGTATCTTTACAATTTATATGGGGTTTTTTTTTGTTTCCTAGTATGATTTGATTGCTTATTAGTAATCTATGACTATCACTAAGTGTTGTATCTTATGATTCTTGATGAATGTATTTTATTTTTCTTTATGTACACTGAAAGCGTATGCACCAAAGACAAATTCCTTGTGTGTCCAATCACATTGGCCAATAAAGAATTCTATTCTATTCTATTCTATTCTATTCTATTCTATTCTATTCTATTCTATTCTATTCTATTCTATTCTATTCTATTCTATTCTATTCTTCTTATCCTACTGGAAAATAGCCTTAGTGTCTTTTCTATTTCCCTTCTATATCAGCATTTTTCCAGATAGTTCATAAATGTATTGATGGCTGATGGTGAGAGAGAATGTTTCCTGCTGAAGCATTCTCAGAAAAAAAGAACAATTTAGAGAGAGTAATAGTGGTGTATGTAGTAAGTCTCATCAGAGTATTTTGTACACTTAAGTATGTGAGGGGAGAGGTCAACAAATATATCAGTAACAATAGTTTTAGATTACATCATAAGGAGCCAATAAATGCAATATTTTTGCAGGACCATATGGTTTATTATGAAAACAGGAAGATACATATAGCAAGGAGGCATGCTAAAAGGATGGAACTAAAAGTTAGAAGGGAGACTGATTTTTAAAAAGTAACATCAGTTAAGTGAAGGCTAACTAAAGCTTTGTTCTTTCAGAAAAAACAACAACAATAGAATGAAGGCTTAATGGAACAAATCTCACCTATCAAGATATTCCAAAAACATAGAGCTAAGTAAAAGAGTACATCTTCAAGAATGAAATCTGGCAAGAAATCTGAGGTTCAATTTAAATCATTTAGAGGTAGTCCCCAACTTACAACCATTCGTTTGGCTACTATTCCAAGTTACAACACTGATGAAAAAAGTGATTTATGATTGGCCCAATCATAAACCATCGCAGCATACCCAAGGTCATGTGATCAAAAATTGGGTGCTTGGCAACTGGTGTGTATTTATGATGGTGGCAGCATCCCAGGGACATGTCATTGCCATTTGTGACCCTCCCAGCAATGTTCTAACAAACTAAGTCAAGAAGCCAGATTTGCTTAATGACCATGTGATTCACTTAACAACAGCAGTGATTCGCTTAATAACCATGGCAAAAAGGTAATAAAATTGGGCAGGAGTCACTTAATAGCTGCCTTGTTTAGTAACAGAAGCTGTGATCGTAAATCAACAATTCCTTATGTAGTACATTTTTCTTTTTAATTTCTGAAATCTGCTTCTTTTACACAGTCCAACATGCTGCTAGGAAAGGTGTGATCCTCCTTCCTAATCCTACCACCCAGGCCTATTTTCTCTTTACATAGTGATTGTGAAGGCAAAATGCCAACCAATTCCTTGAGTTCTTTTTCAATCAGCATTGGCTATGCTGCACCAGCAAATACAGAGCTTGAGGCAGTTACAGATGATTTATGTGATTACATTAGACAACCTTATTTTCAAACTGAACACACTTTTCTTGGTCTCTATTACAGGAAATCATGTCCAGGCTTGTAGAAATTTATTTGTCAGTATCTTTTCACCCCCTTATATCTAGCCAACAATAATACTCCTATAACTTAGTGTTTATTTATGGACTAAAATGTGGAGGAGCTGAAGGGGCCGCAGTTGTCACATGCAACAAATGCTTGCATGACAACAACACGAATGTCATGTCGACATGAAGGTTGATAAATCAATTGTTTATGGCCTAAGCAATCTACTAATAACTTTAACATACCCTATTAAATCCCGCATGGAGAAGTGGCAGAACAGAAGCTTCTTCCTGACCAGCAGATCTACAGAAATTCAAAATATAGTATCAGTCAATAGAGTCAATGTATGCGGTTGCTAAGAGTTGACACCACACCAACATGATGGCACTGAATCAATCATTCAAAAAATCCACTTTTTGAGGTTGTATTTTGTTTTGGTGGGGGAGGTTAAGATCTCTATGGACTACAGAAGAAACGGCAGAACTGTAGTAATATCTTCAGAGAGAGCAGGACTAAAAGGCTTGGTTTTTCTTTCCTTGAATTTTTAAAAAATCAAAATGGTGTGTCACACTTTTGGGTTTTTTAAAAAAATAAAAGTCACATGAAAAATCATACATTTGCTGCCAAAGTTTGCAAAGATGATTCTGAGAAGCTCAGGAGGCCACAAGAAAAAAAAATGGAGACACGGAGAGGCATCCTTCCTTACTGCCAAAGAAATATTCATGTTGCATTCACAAATGACAACTCATGATGGATATATTTATTGTTGTTCTTTCAGTTTCCCAACTATTATGAACTTTCTAGAATTTGGTCTTTTTTATGTGTTGCTAAGATGGGCACAGAAAACCTCAACTAAGCTGTGGTTTGTATGGTGTTTGATGGTAAAAGGTTTGAACTCGTCTCTTGGAACCCTTGTCAGAAACTTTGCTGCAGAGAAGGCTTGAGCGTTGTTTGCTTTGATCTCAAGTCTCCTTCCAGGAGCAACCATGCCATGTCCTAATAGTTTCTAAATGAGATTTCAAGCATGTAATGATTTATGTGTCAAAAGAATCTTCTGATGGTTTTCTGATCATTTTTTAGGCTGAGAAAAAAATTGAATTTCAGTGACATGTTGACAATGGGAGTCCAGAAAGCAGTACCTTTCATCAGATAGTTTTTATTACATTTACATTTAATTAAAATCAAATGTAATTATATTTGAGAGCTACATAGTTCTCCTGTCTCATTACAGAATGGTCTCATTGTAACCATTACAATATTTGGTGGTCTTCAGAGGACACCACAAAAAAGTTGTATGCAGTGGTGGGATTCAGCCAGTTCGCACCACTTCAGGAGAACCGATTGTTAACTTTCTGAGCAGTTTGGAAAACTGGTTGTTGGAAGAAATCATTAGGGCAGAGAACCGGTTGTTAAATTACTTGAATCCCACCACTGGTTGTATGCAGGTATGGGGCCTCAGCTTATCCTTGACATAAACTAAGATGGTCATGAGAAACTGCTGCTTATTCACTGAATAACCATACCCATTAAAAAAGTATATAAAATAAGCATGCATCCCCAAAATACTTACACTTGTAAGGTAACAGCTATTATCACAGTATGTTCAGCAGGTTTTGTAGCACGAATTGACCTGGAATGAAGAAAGTTCAGGCCATATTTGATTAAAATTTTATTAACAAAAATTTATCAACCACATTTTAAAATTCTCATTCTCTCTCTCTCTCTGTTTTTACACAGTGTAAAGACAGCAAGCAAATCAGATGTTATTTTACTCATTGTCTCATTATTCTATTTTATGAAAGCAGGCCTAGATTGCTAAAAAAACAGATGAAACAATAAATTATCTGCTAAATTGAAACAAAATTTTTGGCAAGCAAGATTGAATCACATAGAACCAATATATTGAAAGCATATCTGCAGTTATGCAGGCTAGTAAGAAGAGAGTCCTTATTAAACTTGGATTTTGAATTTTAAATAAATTATATTGACTAAAACTCTTCCTTTAGAAGGATAATGTCTGAGAAGTAAATCAACTGAAACATTATATGGACCATATGGTTGGTGGTCAGCAGTCAGAGAAGGAATATGGGTTGTTCAAAGCCTAACATAACAGTTTTGGCTTCTACAAAGCTGGCAAGAACATGGTTCTATCAAAGCCCATAGTGACTGATTATTCATTTATTCCACTCAGCTTATTATAACAAAACAGTGACTTTGTTGTCACAAGATCCTGAATATGGGATCATGTGTCCTTTCCCAAGAAAAGCAATATAAGCCTCATTTTCATCATTCTACTGCTGTATCCTGATTTTTTACACATGTACTTAATGCTGAAGATACAAGTTTTAGGTATAGATACAAAACATCTATTGGCTCTTTTGCAGTATATGAAGTGGAACAACAAATTACATGTGTACTCCAGAACCTAGTCTATAAATTAGAATCTGGCTAAGTTTTCATTTATGCTTCTCTATGCCAGTTCAGCTGATTGTTGCCATTTTTTCCGTCAAAAATCAGACTCCAAGAGCATTTTTCCTAGCCACATTTGACATATTACCTTCAGCTGTTAGACATGATAAGATCCACTATTTTGAATTTTTTTGCTACTAGGGTTCTCATGCAATAGAGGATGTAGGCCCTGTCTTGTTATTTTGCAGTTTTTACAGAGATTTATGAGCTATATTAAATATGCCCCTTCTAAAAGACTTTTCTGGCATAGAAGATGAAATATAGATCTCATTCCTCCTATCCCATTATCAGATCAATATTACATATTTCACAGACAAATTTTGTTTAGCAGTCATGAAAATACACTCTTGGATTTGCCATAGCATATCAGAATAACTACAAAATTTTTGAAACTCCTCAGATTACTAATGATGCTACTACTACAAATAACGTGTGGAGGTCAGGATCCAGAGCTAAAAACTTGCACAGCTCAAATGAATCTTTATCTTTTGTCAACAGGTTAGTGAAATTTCTCTCTCCCCCCATAAGTGAATTATTTCTGGTTTTGATTTCACTTTAAATAAATTATTTTAAGTGAATTATTTCTGGTTTCGATTTTAGTTTGATTTTACTTTTGAGTTTAATTTTCTATGTTACTTTTTTTGTATTTGCATGCTTCATCCGACCAGCCAGTGATAATCAATAGAATGTACTTCTGTTTATACAGGAATTGAATTTCATAAATGCCTTAATGGATGGACTTTGGAGGATCTGATCATTAACTGCACTGCTATGTAAGTAACTAACTGCAATATAGATCAGTGGTGAAATCCAATTTTTTTAAACTACCGGTTCTGTGGGCTTGGCTTGGTGGGCGTGGTGTGGCTTGGTGGATGTGGCTTGGTGGATGTGGCTTGGTGGGGGTGG
Source organism: Masticophis lateralis (assembly GCA_030761175.1). Taxonomy (NCBI): domain Eukaryota; kingdom Metazoa; phylum Chordata; class Lepidosauria; order Squamata; family Colubridae; genus Masticophis; species Masticophis lateralis. The sequence goes on along the minus strand of JAUDYJ010000002.1, from coordinate 250,561,172 downwards.
CAGGGGAAAGATACTGCAAAATCTCCATTTCCACCTCACTCCAGGGGAAGGATATTGCAAAATCTCCATTCCCACTCCACTCGGGGGCCAGCCAGAGGTGGTATTTGTCAGTTCTCTGAACTGCTCAAAATTTCTGCTACCGATTCTTCCGAACCTGTCAGAACCTGCTGGATTTCACCCCTGATATAGATGCATCTGACCTAACAATCACTTAAAATGGCCAAAGCAACTCAGTTTAGTCATCATAATCTTTACTTTCTCAGCAAGACTCCTAATCTTATTTTTGGTTTATGGAGAGCCATCTCCCAGGCATGTCTTTTATTTGACTTTATGCCTGTCATTGGAAAACAGAACAAGGAAGAAATACTCTGGTTCCACAGGATTCTGGCATATGAAAACATCTTCCTAGAACCTCCATAGACTGGGAAGTTGCCATGACTCCATGATCAAAGCCCTGCTGCTTTTTCATATATGTTGCACATGTAACACATGTAAAAAGGATGCAGCTATCACCTTGATTTTATTTACCTTTGTCATATATGCCCCATGTAGAGAATTGATAAAACCTTCTCCTTAAAATCTAATTTTTTTTATATTCAGAGATTTCACACACTGATTTCATATTGAAGAACATCTCATCGTATGAAAGCCCACTCAATTGTCCAGAAACAGTTTCGACACTGAAGTTAGGAAGTGAATATAGAAATTGCATAATAGTATTTTCCTATACTGCCAGGGTCATATGAAATACAAGAACAAGTAATTACCTACAGATGGCTTCTGCATCAAAGTGTCTGGGGTTTCGATAATCTATAACAATTATTTCATGATGTTTATCAAGAAAGCATTCAAGTGCTGATTCTGGTGTCCGAGCAATGTTACACCTATACCCAGCTTTATTACAAGCCCACCAGAATCCATCACTCTGTTTGTCTTCTTTTGCAAAGATTAACAATACCTATAAAAATACAGAAGATAATTTAAAATTACTATGCATTTAAAACAATAATTTTAGCCTATGACAATAAAATAAAATAAAGTAACAACTAAACTAACTTCTTTCACTGTATAATTGACTCAGTAATGTTTAGTAGTAAGTTATTTTTTAAAAATATCCTCAGAGCCCCCATGGATGCATTCACTTTTCAAAAGCAAGAAATAAAAAGCAATGTTTTAAATGTGTGTGCATATTTGAATGTTATTTTTACTTTTAAAAACCTAAGCTTTATATTGCCGAAGGGATATGCGTGAGCTTGTGAATGTGTCTATAAAGTTTCTATTCTTAACTATGACTATTTCACTTCTAATAATGTCATCAATGATCCAGAATATAATGATGTCACTACTTCCACCTTTCAGTTCAGTGAATAATATACATCTATCTATCTATCTATCTATCTATCTATCTATCTATCTATCTATCTATCTATCTATCTACCTACCTACCTACCTACCTACCTACCTATCACCCAAATTGTTGGGGTCAATATGCTGACTCTGTAAGCCTTAGAGAGGGCTGTAAAGCACTGTAAAGTGGTATATAAGTGCTATTGCTATTGCTAAGTGCTATTGCTAAGTGCTATTGCTCTATCTATCTATCTATCTATCTATCTATCTATCTATCTATCTATCTATCTATCTATCTATCATCTATCTACCCGTAGACTTTCTTCAACTTCCAGGAGATACCCCCCCCCAAGTATCTTTAAAGGATTCTTAAACCCTACAATATGGATTTTTTAAGGGGGGGGGAACTGTAGAACTTAATGTTTATTGATAAAGTAAGACAGATAGGTTTTTTATTGCCAAATAAGAGAAGTCCTACCTGAATAGGATCTTGTGTCAGTCTCATAGGTCCAATTTCTGTCTCAGTAGTTGAAGCCTGCTTTAAAAAAAAAAGCAGCATGTAAATCTTTGTTTTGTCCCATTGTGAGTCTATATTAATGGCATTTCATTACAATGATTAAACTAATGAATAAAAATAATTTATTGTTTGATAATTTTCTCTACAGTTTTGGTTTCAAACAAAGCCCAGTCATATACCATAAATTTTTGTGTTTTAAGCTAGAAAAATGATCCTTAGGTCTATACTGAATTATTCTTTCCTATATATACAGACTTCAGAATTCTGGACTTTCCTGCTAGGAAACATAGTTATCAGTCTCGAGAAATTTATCAACGGCTTATTTATTGAGAGTTCTGAAACAGAAACTCTTCCTGTTATTCTTAGCACAACAAATCACATTTGTTGTGGCCCACCACATTTTGCTCTTGAAACAAATCAGATTAACTATTCTTCTGGCAGGAAAAGACTATGGAAATGATTGAGGCTTATGATTTCATAATCATATTCTGTCAGAACAGTCTTGCTTATTGTTCTATTCACACAATTTAAATGTCAGGTACTGAAGTGTAGCCTAACAGGCCCTTTCTCTATATAGAAGACTAGGTTTCAGTGTTCAAAGAGATTTTTATTCCTGTAAGACATGAAGCACTATAGTACATCATTTTGACTCTAAATGCTCCTTGAAGCGAATTAATGTTTAAAGACACATTCCATAACCATAGGCTAAAATCATACTTGGAATAAGTACAACTGAATTGAGTGGAACCTATTCAAGAAGAATATGTTTGTGAGATATCAATTGCAGACCACTGACTTCTTTGAGTTTCTGAAGTTTCACTCAATTTTATAAATTTCTTGTGGACTAGCCTTGTATTTATATTTATCATTTTACCTAGAGGTGTGCAAAGAGTTCAAATTAGGTGTCCACAAAATACTTTAGTGCAAACAAAGCACCTCTCTTAAATGATTAAAGGAGCCACATTCTTTGGGAACTTTATTCAGCTGCTTCAAAAGCTTCTTCCAATTATTTGCACGTTTGTTTATTTAGACAGGCAATATTTTTGTTATGACTGCCAATGAAATGAGATTACTAGCCATGGACATGCTTGCAGTCAGGAACAGTTATATGAGCTTTAGATGAGCTTGCCCTCCCACAGACATCATACCAGATAAATTCTTTATTGCAAGTCATGAAGAACTGCCTGAAGAAGACAGTTGCTAAAGTATCCAGGAGTCGAATCATATTTAATTAATTGAAGAGAGGTTTTTATTTGCCGTCATAAGTTTTGTAAAGAATCTTTCAAAAGTTTTGCACAGCCCTAATTTTAGTTAGCTTACTTATTTATTTTACAAATTTCTATTCCATTGTTAGATTCTGGATAGTTGTCAAAAATGACCAACAGAATAACCCACCATCAACAAAAGCCATGGTAAAATTAAAATCTCTACAAACAATGCAACTAATCCACAGCCCAAATCCTGATGATCCCATTACTTAACAAATACTTGACAGAACATAATTGGTTTTTCCATCCTCTTAAAATATTGTCTACCCTTTGGGGCAGGGGACCCCTTCACAACTAAAGGAAACAATTGAGAGGATTTATCATCAGCACTACCCCTTTTGGGCAAGAAGCCCCAAGCTTGCCCCCCATTGACATCCTACCAGATAGGTTCTTTATTGCCAGGTAATGAAGAACTGCCTGAAGAAGAAAGTTACTTAAGTATCCAAGAGTTAAGCCACATAGAACTTCATAGATTAACCAGAACTTTGAATTGCAATCAGAAACTTTAATGAAATCTTTAATGAAAAGAAGGACTATGAGTGACATGATAGTGTTCCAATATCTAAGGACCTGCCACAAAGAAGACGGGACCAACCTACTCTTCAAAGCACCTGAAAGCAGAACTAGAAGTAATGGATGGACACTAATCAAGGAGAGAATCAACCTAGAACTAAGGAAACATTTCTTCACAATTAGAATAATTCATCAGTGGAATAACTTGCCTCCAGAAGTTGTGGGTACTCCAGTGCTGGAAGTTTTTAAGAAAAGATTGGAGAACCATTTGTTTGAAATAGTATAGGGTTTCTTGCTTGAGTGGGGATTGAACTGGAAAACCTCCAAGGTCCTTTCCAACTCTGTTATTCTGTTAAACCTACTAGAAACTGGTGCAACATCTACAAAAGCATTGTAATGTGACTGTAGCAATGTCACTGGCCAAGAACTGAGTGGATGTCATATTGGACCAACTTTAGTTTCCAAGTGGTCTTCATGACAGCCCCAAGTAAAGCACATCACAATAGGCACTGCCCTATGATAAGGGCATGAGTCATTGTTGCAAGGACCTGGATTCAAATGATCCACTCCTTCAGCATGAATCTAGTTCACCCAAACGTCTTTGGTTGTTTTTGAAAATTATAACTTTCTCTGTGGGTGCACCCACCCTCTGGAACCAACTTCCTTTGGAGCTCTGGATGGCTCCTGACCTCCTCTCGTTCTGCCACGATTTGAAGACCTGGTTGTTTTGTAGTTTGGACTGACGGGGACTTCTTAATCAATTTTAATTGTTTTAAATTCGATTTTAAATTTTATTGTTTTAACGAGGAATTATGCATTTTTATTGTTGTGAGCCGCCCTGAGTCCTCGGAGATAGGGCGGCATATAAATTGCATAAATAAATAAAATAAATAATTAGGTTAATATGGTGATACAATTCTACTTTTATTGGAGTAAATATTCCGTTGTTTGGAACACTTCGAAAAACAGTTTCCCAGAAAAACACATCAAGAAATAATGCTCAACATGAATCCTATGTTTTCCTGATCTATAATTTGCCTCATTGAAGCTTCTTTAGTGGTATCCAACATAAACTAAATTGTTTATTCTAATATTAATAGGCTGCTCAATTAGCCCAACTCAAACTCTCTTACTGAGTTACACCATAAGCACAATGCAGAATGTACGTACGTTTCATTAACACTGTCAGTAATATGTAGCTAAGCATTTACATTAACTGCAGCTCACGAAAAACATGGCTGCACTGCACAAAAGAGTACTACAAAGCTGTCATCGTGTCAATTTCATGATAATTTTTGTGCAGCAAGTTAAATTAGTATTATTGTAAGATTCCTGTGCCAGTTTTTCCTTTAAAGACAGATGTTTGAAATTCATTACAAGTTCTCCAAATAGCTATTCTCAACTTGGTACATGCCTTTAAAGGTAGGCATTTTAAATGCAACCATATAATTTTTATTATTGCAGAATGGGGTGTGATGATGGGAGGGGTATCCAAGCATATCAACATGGAAAAGGCTATAGTTAAACAGACTTTTTTTTTCATAATAATGTGTGCTGTATAAGGTATCTCAGAAGTTCTCCTTGAGATACTCTCATCCCTCTATAGTAGAATATGATTCCTATAAACAAGAAATAAAATTTGGATATATAAGCATGCCAATTAAATACGCCGTTTTTTTTAAGTGCACATTTTAACATCTAGTTCCAACTACTATCTCAGGGTGGAGATTCTTTTATGCCTTTGAGTCAGTGTTGACATCTGGTAACTGCGGTTTTCTTGGCAATGTTTTTTTAATGTGGTTTGCTGTTGTCTCCTTCCTAGGAGTGAGAGAAAGTGTCTGGCCCAAGGTTATCCAATTGACTTTGTGCCTAAGAAGGGAGTAGAACTCCATGTCACCAGGTTTCTGGCCTAATGCTTTAATCACTGCACCAATCTGGCTCTCTACTATTTCATATAGAACTACCAGCTCTGGGGAGGTAAAAATCTGACAAATACTAGATGGCAAAAAAAAAAAGAAGAAGAAGAAGAAGAAAAAGAAGGAGTAGTAGTTCCTAATTCTTTCCTGCCAGTTAGTGGTCCTTTGATTTCCATCACCCAAATCTGGTAACCCTAACTGAGTACTCTGATCTTTTTTTGCTTTTTTCACACACCTCAGAATAACAAAACAAGCATCAATGTGTTGTGATGTGCATCATCCCTTGCACATGTGCATCATCCCTTGCACATGTTTGTACAATGCCACCACACCTATATAAGGACAGAACTTGTATTGTAAGGCCGTGATAGTTGATTTGTTATCTACCTCATCCTGCCCACCCCTGCAAACAACCATGGCAGGGTATATGTTACATGAGCACAAATTCCCAAATCCACTCCTCCCTGGCATCCTAGAAAGATTCTGCCCATCACTACGTATTGATGGAATAGAAATCTAACCTCAGAATACGGCAATTCTAAATTTTTAATTTAGGTATCCAATGATCTGTTCCTAAGACATAGCTGAACAGTATCATGACGTCCCTTACTCTCCGAGCATATGCATTAATTCATGCTACTGATTCATCCATTCCTGCTAAAGAATTTAGAACAAAGAAATGTGAACGCATTTGAAAGCTAATGACACACGATGAATAACAAACTTTTTTCATTTTCATAACTGATTAAGAGTTTTGATGTCTTTTCTGTGCAGAGACTTCAAAATATCACACGAATAGCTTCTTATGACTGGCAGAATCATTTCCAGAACAATAGTTCTTACTGATTTGTTGGAAGCTCTATGTATTTTTCTTCAAGACTACAATTTTCTGGACACTAGAACTACTCCACTTTTGTACAGTACCAGGGAAACTAGACATTGTGCTCTAATGTAATTGCGGCATTGAATAGTGCTGCATCACTTGTCAGGAGTACATAGCCTATATTATTCGTGACAGAACTGGTAATGAGATTCACCAATATTTCTCCTTCATTGCCATGCCATTGTGCAAACTTTTAAGAGCCAAACTAGATGTGACAGTGGGTGCTGTACAATGCACAGATGACATACCAGTTTTAATAATCAAAGGGGTTTGTTGCTAAAGAGCAGCTTTACTTCATCACTGACAACCACAAGGCCATTCTCCAAAGCTGAGGGCAATGGTGGTGTTAAAGACACTTCTATATTTGCTGCCTGAAGAAGCTCTTTTTATTCTGCCTAACGATTGTCAGGGTACCCTGATAGGAACAAAAAGACTTTGAATGACGTCAGCAGGAGTTAAAAGCTCAGTTAACCTCTGGGGTACTGAGGTATCATTTCATCTGACAGATTCTGGGACCACGTACTGCATGCCTGCAGAATATTTATCCTTGAGCTCTGTATTCTATTTTTGGCACTAACATCATGCTCTCCTGGAGGATTCCTCTTTTGAGAGAGAAGAAAAGCAGAGAATTCAACCCAAGATACATCTGCAGACCTATAACTTCCATGAAATAAGTGCTTTAATTATTCATACCCATTCCTGCACACTGAATTCATGGTTTTTCCAAGGCTCTGAATGGCTTCAGTATGTGCTATTGATCTAGACTGGCAATTAGTCTTAATTAGCCTAAGATAACTTCCAGTGTTCCTAGCCACACATTGTAATCTTCACATTAATAAAATGAAACCAGTCCACAGAATAGTTTCATTACAATGTGTTTTTATATAAAGAGCTTTTGGCTGATTGCTTGATTATTAATCCAGCCTAGGGGTTTTTTTGGGGGTGGGGGGAGGGAGGAGAATACAGCAGAGAAGGAGCAACGCATATGTCCCAGCATTTAATGAACATTTCATTTTATTTTTCTTGCTATTATTGAAAAAACACTATATGTTACCCCATTTCTTTATGCTGAAGCCTCTGTCCACATTTCCAAAGCATCCTTAGAAACAGGGAACACTGGCACAAAATTATCAGCAATTTAAGCCAAAACCTGATATACTAGGCTCTTTCTGTATCACAGTTTTAATGGAACTAATATGCTTTTTTAAAAATATACATTTCATTTTGGAATGAAATGACAGAAAAATAACATAATGGTAGGACTGGTGTATTCAACTAAAATAAGATCTAAAACTAACTAGAAATGCATTATTATAGTAATCCCTAGATTTATTATGGAGAAATATGTTACTAATGTGATTGAATTTGTATTTTTTTACCATAGTAATAGCACTTAGACTTACTTACCACTTCATAGGGCTTTACAGCCCTCTCTAAATGGTTTACAGAGACAGCATATTGCCCCAAACAATCTGGGTCCTCATTTTACTGACCTCAGAAGGATGGAAGACTGAGTCAACCTTGAACAGCTCAGAATTGAATTCCTGGAGTGAGCAGTGAGTTAGCCCTGCAGTACTGCATTTTAACCACTGCACCACCACGGCTCTATCTATTCTATATGGACGAAAAACACTTATTTTGAACACAATTTGTATATTTCCTTGGGTAAAACAGTAGGCCATTAGGAACACATGCTATCATGTCCTATGAAAGAAAAAAAATAATCATTACTGATTTATATATTATATATTTTATAATATAAAATGCATGCAAATCCAAAGTTGGAAATATTAAACTTACTACTGAATTTACTGATTATTTTATCTGCCCTTGCTGATTTGATCTTTTTAATTTTATCACCTAAACCTGATTCTGCCAACAAAAGTGCATATAGTCAAGGCTATGGTTTCCCCAGTTGCAATGTATGGCTGTGAAAGCTGGACCATAAGAAAGGCTGAGCGCCAAAAAATTGAGGCCTTTGAACTATGGTGCTGGAGAAGACTCCTGCGAGTCCCTTGGACTGCAAGGCGATCAAACCAGTCAGTCCTAGAAGAGATCAACCCTGACTGCTCTTTAGAAGGCCAGATCCTGAAGATGAAACACAACTATTTTGGCCACCTAATGAGAAGGAAGGACTCACTGGAGAAGAGCCTAATGCTGAGAAAGATTGAGGGCAAAAGAAGAACGGGACGACAGAGAATGAGGTGGCTGGTTAGAGTCACTGAAGCAGTATGTGTGATCTTAAATGGACTCCAGAGGATGGTAGAGGACAGGAAGGCCTGGAGGAACGTTGTCCATGGGGTCACAATGGGTTGGACACAACTTCGCAACTAACAACAACCAATCAATTCATCATTGTCTTTTTCAGAGTTCCTAGTATGTGTCAGATGCTATCTTGGACTGCAGTACCTATCTGTTCCAACCAGTAAGGTCATGAGACTATCAGGTTAGGAAAGGGTCATATCACTGTTACAGAATTTGTATGCTAGTGTGCAGATTTAGATATGCATCAAATGTCTTCCTAAATAATTATTGAAAAAGGCATCAAAATGATAGGTGACATTGACATCTGAAATCTAGAGGAAACATAATTTTGCCATTGATGTTCTGTTAAGGGGCTGGGTTGGATTAGTCATTGGACTAGCTGGACATTTCGTTTGATCCAGAATGGTTCTTTGTGTGTTTTATGAATGCTGCTGACATGGATCGGTAATGAGGGAGAGCTCACAGTGTGATGTCTCTACTACTTGATGCATTCTAACAGAAGATGAAAAGCACTTTCTTTGCATTCAAAGAGTAGCATGTTCAACTTCATCTGGCAACTCAAATTCCAAGAAGACAATGTAGACAGTGCTGAGCGAAATGGTCTAGAGCTCTGACAGGCTAAATCGTTAAAGTGACATCAAGTCTATTGCTTGAACTGATGAAATAAATGTTGGCTACAAATTTGCATTTCTAAATCTACTATCTTATAGAAAGGCTGAGCGCCAAAGAATTCATGCCTTTGAACTATGGTGGTAGAGAAGTCCCTTGGACTACAAGGCGATCAAACTGGTCAATCCTAGAGGAGATCAACTCTGACTGCTCTTTAGAAGGCCAGATCCTGAAGATGAAACTCAAATACTTTGGCCACTTAACGAGAAGGAGGGAATAACTGGAGAAGAGCCTAATGCTGAGAAAGATTGAGGGCAAAAGAAGAATGGGATGACAGAGAATGAGGTTGCTGGATGGAGTCACTGAAGCAGTAGGTGTGAGTTTAAATGGACTCCAGAGGCTGGTAGAGGACAGGAAGGCCTGGAGGAACATTGTCCATGGGGTTGCGATGCATCAGACACGACTTCTCAACTAACAACAACAAACCTGGTTATCTTACTAAAGGTAAACACAACTGTATCCTTGAGTAGAGTCCAGCTCCTGGTGAGCATAGAGAGACAACTGAATGATTTTCCTGGAAACATTGTAGAAGCATTTTGCCTTTCTTTTGGGGAGGGCAGATTTTTAAAAATTATTTCCCAATCTAATGCAAGAAATTTCCTGATGGTCTTCTACTCAAGTACTGTACTAAATCTATCGTACATTTCTTATCTTTTGTAATAAATGGGCAGGAAATAATCAAGAAAATCACAGTGGGGATAGGGGGTAAGAAAGAGAGATTCTGCTCCAACTAGTCTGTTCCAGAGAGAAAAACAATGTTGACTGAATAGTATGTTATTGATCTTTTTATCTATTTGAGTTGCTCTTTAAGCTTTATTGTCTCTTGGATTGGTTTTATGTCCCTTCTCAGTTTTTTATACACCTTCTTTGGACCATCTTAAGCAGAGATCCTCTAATGTAAGGACAGATCAGCTTCCCTTATGTCTGCCCAGAGTCTGCCGTTTATATTGCAGTTTTCTATGGGAGAGTCTTTTAAGCTGCTGATCTCAGCCCTAATTGCTATATTTTCCAAATTGAGATATGGCCGGATGGCTGCTGAGACAGTTATTTTACTGCTCTAGCAAAATATCCATCCCATCTGGGAATCTGAGAAAATACAAGTCCAATTCTTTTTTTCTCTGTTGAGTATTTCTACAGAAAGCAAATTTCTCTTTATTTTCAATCAGAAACTTTAGTGAAGTTCGAGATGAAAAACAAATATTACCCAAACAGCAGAGGCCCAGTATTCCACAAGTGGAAAAGTATGAAGAGAATAAGCAACAGAAAGTACAACTTAATGGAGGAAATAAACTGAAAACCACTGAAACTGAACTGCAGCGGGTCAAGGGAGGAAATAAACTGAAAACCACTGAAACAGAAGTGCAGTGGATAGTGCGTTTGATGTGGGAATCATTTTCTGAAATCTAAAGGATATTCATGAACAGATGGAATCTATCACAGATATCTAACTTTTACATGATAATGGATTAAAAATTGGTTACATAATTCATCCTGATTTGGATTTGACATTTTGAGAAAGTTAAACAGATCACTGCAATATATGCAGATGATCTGTGATTACCCTATCATAATTTATTGGAATTTATTATTTAGATGATGGAAATGAAGATGAAAACATCTTGGGAACCCGAAGGAAGGAGGTGGAAATGTTGGTCGGATTTGAAAGGCACATCTGGGAATGTAGCTTATATGAGCTGCATCTGTTTTTTTCTTTTAACGGATATACTAGGAGTCAGGTTGAGTGAGCTACCTAGAGGGGTACAAGATACCTTTGTGGTTGGATTTTATAAACATAAGTCACTTGGGGGGATTTATATACGGAGAGATGTTGGTTGCTGATGGGGGCAGCTGGAATAAGAAGTAGTTTATAAATATTGTGTCAGAAGATAGTTGTTTAACTTCAATCAAGATTAAGATGAAGAGAAGACGAAAATTTGTCTACTGAGATAGAAAAGTTATATGATATAATTGTTGTGCATTTTGAAAGAACATGAAGTTTATAATAAATATGCTGGATACTTAAGATAGAAAACTATTAGATATGATTGTTATATATTTTATTAGTATATATTAAGGGGGTCTGATTTATGTTAATAACTATTAAGGTTTGTTTGTTTTTTGATACAGAAAATTTTTTGAAATGGATATTATATATTATACTTAGTGGGATTGATAGAAATGCTAATATTTTATAGTGGGGTTTAAAGATTAAAAGAGTATTATTGATGGATAACTGAGTATTGAGGTAAAATTGGTACCTGAGGTAAATATTTTTATTATCATTAGTCTTTTTATTATATTATTAAATGTTTCACTGTATTTTTTTTTAGCTTAATATAAGTAAGGTTCTTTTTAAACTAGTAGAGGAAGTCAAGGGGGGGAGGGGGATAGGGGTGGTTTAAAATACTTGATAAGATTATGGTTATTAAATACTTGACAGAATAAATTTATATATATTTACTGTATGGAAGTCAAGGGAGGGAAGGGTGGGGAGGGAAGGGAAGGGAAGGGAAGAGGGGATGGGTGGGAGGGGGAAAAGGGGGGGGATGGAAAATGTATTGTAAAACTTTTTCAATAAAGAAAAAGAAAATTTAGTGATGTGCTAATGAAATACAGGAATCTCTATGGAATTTTACTTGATTAGTTGTTGCTGACTTTAGGAGACAGTGCTAATCTCCATTTCAAGGCCATTCAGCCAGTGTCAGGTGAGTTTTCCATGGTCCTGTGGCCAGCATGACATCACGGACTCCTGTTACCTTCCCACTGAAGTGGTTCCTATTTATCTACTCACATTTGCATGCTAACTGCTAGGCTGGCAGGAGTTGGGGCAAGGATAGGAGCTCTGTTGCGTGGCACAAATGGGCAGTCTCAAACCTGGACTGCTGGCTTTCCAGCTGACAAGCTCAGTGTCTTAATCACTGAGCACTGTGCCATCCACTAGTGAAATAAGAGAGTTTTAAAAGGATTTTTTCCCCCATTCAGTTGTGTCTTATTCTTAGAGACTACCTGGATGAGGCCCTGCAGTTTTCTTGACAAGGTTCTTCGGAAGTGATTTTCCATTGCCTGCTTTCTAGGACTGAGAAAAAGTGACTGACAGAAGATTATCTAGTTGGTTTTAAGTCCAGGAAGAAAAAAGTAGAATTCATGATCTTCCCGTTTCTAGCCTGATGCCTTCACTGCTACATCAAACTGGCTCTCTTAAAATGCTTTACTTTGTTTAATTTATAGTCTATTGATATGTATTTATTCTATTTCTATAGCCATACAACTCAACCAGATGACTCTGGGTGGTTTACAATTCTAAAATTATAAAACAATTAAGAACATTAAAACAGTAACAACATCTACAAAATAAATAAATACAAACAGCAGCTATGATGATTAATCAACTAATAGTAAAGTCAGATAATGGGTTCCTTAACACATTCTGAGCCCCAGGTCTGGGTATATAGCCATGTTTTTAAAGCCTTATGAAATATAATAAACAGATATAATCTGTATTTCACTCAAAGACCTCGAATAATTATTAGTTTGTTACTATTAGTTGCTTCAGTAGTGCATTTTCCATTAATTTTATTAATATCAGGATTTTATTCCTACAAATCTAATCTTCATATTTTAGACATGATACCAAAATATGATAAAATGATAGCACATGCATTAGGAAAGAAATATGGAAAATTATTTTTTCCGTAGCACAATCATCAGCTGAGTATTATAAGGAACAAATTTTAATACGTGTAGTAGAATGTGTTAGCAATGTTTTTTTTTCCATTATTGCATTATAATTCTGTGCAATAACTGTAATCCTTTGTTAGAGCAAAGGCATCTGAAACCATTTAGTAAAATTATAGTTTTAACGGGTTTAGAAATCTATGTTTATGATTTCCCATATTATAAAGGAGCAAAAATCTTTCCTGGCTACAGCGAAAAATGGATTTTACTATGCCATGCTAGAGAGAATTCAGAGGAAGGAAACAAAGCTAATAGAGACTTGAGATGCCTTGTGAAAGAACTTGGCATATTTGGTTTGGAGAAAAGAAAAGACTAGGAGGAGACATGAAAGCTGAATCCAGATAGATAAATGGAATATCCATGGAAGATGGGCAAGAACTATGTTCCAGGCTAGAGAAACTAAGGCCAGAAGTAAGCAACCAGTTTTAGAAGTGACAATGAAGATATTGAAGTAGTAAATAGCTTTTGCCTTTAGGGTTGGCTATCAATAGTAAAGGATCCAGTAGAAATACCCCACAGAGTTGCACGTTGTACAGCCTTAATGAAAGCTGTGGAAAAGGCGTTCGGAGATCATGATGTGTTTATGCCTGCAAAAAGCAGAATGGTGCAGGCAATGCAGGCAGTCCTTGTAAATCCTTGACTTACAACCATTTGCTTAATGATCATTCAAAGTTACAGCAGCACTGAAAAAAGTGACTTCTGGCCAGTTTTCATACTTATAACCATTGCTGCATCTCCATGGTCATGTGATCAAAACTTAGGCTCTCTGCAACCGGCACATATTTATGACAGTTATATTGTCCCAGGGTTATGTGATCACCATTTGTAACCTTCTTCCCAGCTGGCTTCCTGCCAGCAAGCGAAGTCAATGGGGAAAGCAGAATTTGCTTACTGACCGCATAGTTCACTTAACAACTGCAGTGATCCACTGTGGCAAAAAAGATCATAAAATGGGAGGCAACTCACTTAACAACTGTATTGTTAGCACTGGAAATTTCGGGCTCAATTCTGGTCATAGATTGAGGCCATAGTTTTCCCTGTGATGGAGCAAAGGTTGGATTCTGGAGACACACAACAGAAAGAGTATTAACTCTTTTGTGAATGGTACAGTGAAATAAACACTATAAAAAAGAAAGCTAAAGTCACAATACATTATTGCTTACAATTGGCTCACTACAGTAGCAGCAGCAAAACTGTTAGTCAAGGTCAAGGACAAACAGATCCGAATTTCCATTTGTCAGTGAAACTTTTGAATAGTTCAAGGCTACAGAATCTCAATAATTCCTTCCCTCTTTTGGAGAACACTGCTATGACATTGTCCATTGTAGGATAACTTTGTCCTGAGAAACTTGCTTTTAGTGAAAGGACAGTGCACACATTACTATTGCACAAAAAAACTTAGCTCTTCCAAAAACCTCTTTAATATAATTATGGAGAGAAAGTGCCTGGTACCGAGTATTAAGTAATCCAGTAATCCCAAATTTGCAAGGAAGATGACCTATTTGCTTGCTCTTCTGAAGTGGTTTCAAAAAAATTGTCACATCATTCTAATGAACATGAATGCAATGTGTAAGTTTAATTTTATAACAAATCTTGGACCTGAATTTCAAATACTCCGTGTGCTCATTTTGGATTGTTATAATGCACTGAGCCAGAATATTCAAACTGCTGAATGTTTAATATACTTTTTCTTCTCCTTTCAGCTGTCATTTGCAAAATATCATTTTGAGCTCTCTTCAATATTAAAAAGAAAAAAACTTTTATTCTGCAGAGTAAGTATTAACCAAACTTAGAAATACTTTAAGAAATTTCTTTTGCTGTATCAAATTATCTCATTTTAGTTGCAATGTTATTATAGAAGAGGATACATTAGCATAAAATGGCATGTTCTTCTTAGCTCATCTTAGATTATAATAATAGGGGGGCAATTTTCAGACTGCTCTTTGCCCAACTTTATTGTTATATAAATGACTTTAATATAAGAACAGAAGGGGTAAAATTGTCCCCCCTTCTCCTCAAGAAAAGTACATTCCTAATTTAAGTTACATAACTAATGGCTGAATATATTCACAATGAAAATAACTGACAGCTCTGAAATTTTACTAGAAGCCTTATTTATGGAAATTTCACAGAAAGTCTTCTGCATTATCTTGAAAGCAAAATGGGCTGTGCAAAGCAGTGATTGGTATTCTTTAGTATCCCAAATCTCCTCTCTTTTTTGAGGCCTCCAAGGTTCTGTCTGAGACTATTATTTGAAATCAATGGTATGACCGCCCCACAGGTAATTCTCCACAATCTGAGGAAGAGAACACAATAAGGACACCTATAACACAGTACATTTGGTTTCATTGCCCCATCTACTGCTGCCCTCTTATTCTGTGGTACTTTTAACCATCAAAAGTTTATCCAGTAACTCAGTGAAACTGGCTAGTGAATCCCATCAATTTTTGAGGGTTATGCACCCATTTAGCCTAACACAAATGTGTTCTGTCTATAAAAGATGGATTTATATTAAACTATAGTTAAACAGTAATGATAAATCACTACCATGTACCTGTGTTGGCTAAAGCTGCTGACATAACTGTATGATTGACAGGTCTGTATCCAGTTAGTACCATATTTCAATATAATTGTGGATTGATTTGAAGGAATTTAAGACAGTTGGCATTAAACTTCCAAATGTAAATGATGAGATTACTGGTTTTTACAAAGTGACTCATCTTTAAATATAGAGAGAGGTGGGAATAACAATATATGGAGGGGAAGTGTTTTCATTGTTGTTACTCTTCTTAAAAGAGCTGCAATACTCTCTTTAAACTTTTGCAGAATGTAGTAGTTGAGGAAAAAACTTAACAAATTATGGTTTCCATTTATGCATTTATATACCAAGTATATTTATTAGCCATATATTAAAACTTCATCCTTGCCAAGATATTTATTCATCCATACATATTATGAAAGAATAGATGTTATTTACCATACAAAAAGAAGAGATTATGCAACCAAATAGATCATACCAATTAACAATGTAGTCATAAAACCACAAATCAACCTAAACCTAAGAGTAAACTAGTTTAAATAAACCAAATCCAGAGCATGAATGCAACTTGACTATTATTACATTGCATGTATATTAATAATAAGAACTGCAAGCCAGAAGCTAAAAGAATATATACGGTATATATATTATTTATTTTATTTATTTATTAATTAGACTTATATACTGCCCTTCTCCTTACGGACTCAGGGCGGTGAACAGCCGAATAAAAAACCAATATACAAAAGTTAAAAAGATTCTAAAAACAAATATAAATTTGGCTGAGAAATTTAAAACAATCGGTATTAAAATAGAACAAATCTAAAAACTCTAAAAAATTTTAAAATTTGAAGGGATCAGGCTAGACCGGCAAGTTGGAAAAGATGAGTTTTCAAAGCCCGACGAAAAGTCTGGAGGTCGGCGATCGTTCTCAGTTCTGGAGGAAGGTCGTTCCAGAGGGTGGGGGCTACCACAGAGAAGGCTCTCCCCCTGGGGGTCGCCAGCCAGCATTGTCTGGCTGATGGCACCCTGAGGACGCCCTCTCTGTGGGAGCGAACCGGCCGGTGGGAGGCAATTGGTGGCAGAAGGCGGTCCCGTAAGTACCCTGGTCCTAAGCCATGGAGCGCTTTAAAGGTGATTACCAACACCTTGAAACGCACCCGGAAGTCCACCGGCAACCAATGCAGCTCACGCAGGAGAGGTGTCACGTGGGAGCGCCCCGTCGCTCCCATAATCCCCCGCGCGGCCGCATTCTGCACCAGTTGGAGCCTCCGGGTGCACCCCAAGGGGAGCCCCATGTAGAGAGCATTACAGTAGTCCAAGCGAGACGTGACGAGCGCCTGAGTGACTGTGCGTAGGGAGTCCCGATCTAGAAAGGGCCGCAACTGGCGTATCAGGCGAACCTGATAAAAAGCCCCCCTGGCCACGGCCGTCGTATGATCCTCTAAAGACAGCCGTGGGTCCAGGAGGACGCCCAAGTTGTGCACCCTTTCCGTGGGGGCCAATGATTCGCCCCCAATAACCAATGATGGAGTCAGTTGGCTATATCGGGACGCCGGCAGGCACAGCCACTCGGTCTTGGAGGGATTGAGTCGAAGCCTGTTTCTCCCCATCCAGACCCGCACGGCTTCAAGGCACTGGGACATCACTTCCACGGCATCGTTGGGGTGGTCTGGGGTGGAGATGTACAGCTGAGTATCATCAGCGTACTGATGGAATTCCACCCCAAAACCACGGATGATCTCGCCCAGCGGCTTTACATAAATGTTGAACAGAAGGGGCGAGAGAACCGACCCTTGTGGCACCCCACACACTAGGCGCCTCGGGGTCGACCGCTGCCCCCCTGTCAACACAGATTGCGACCGGTCGGAGAGGTAGGAGGAGAACCACCGTAAAACGGTGCCCCCCACCCCCAATTATATATCTATCTATCTTGTAAAAAATAAAAAGATGGAACCAACCTTCTCTTGCCAGGGGGAGAATTCTATAGAGAATCAGTACAAAGAAATTACAAACAGGCAACTTATTAATATCTGAGAATTATACTTTATTTCTCTCCCTCCTCCTAGGCTATTATTTTATCTGGTCACTAAACAATCAGGACCAGAATTATTTGTGCATATTCTTTTCTAGGAAGAAGGGAATGTAATGTTTCTGCTTATCTAAAACTTATCAGATGAACTATTTATCCATGCTGCCATTATTTGACAATTTATTGCCAAATTTTAGTGCTTCGTGACCAGTGGATTTTAGGGCTGCAAAAGATCTGGAGATCACATGTAATCTATGAGCTCACCAGTAATTCTCCCAATCAGGAGCTGATCTTAGCCTGAGCCTTAACTCTTTGCCAGCCTTAGCTTGCCTTTTACTAAGCAGTCTTGGGCTGATCTCATAGAAATTATATTTGTTGTTTATAATCTCCATTCCTGTACATTGGGCTTAATGTATAAGAATAAACAGTATAGTAAGTCTGTTCAGAAAAGATACCAAAATACTGAAGAAAAGGAGTTCTGAGCACCTCTATTCATTTTTTATTTGGTTCATATGTACGTCCATGGATCAGGTACAGATGGTCCTTTACTTACAGCCATTTGTTGAATGACTGTTCAAAGTTACAACAGCACTGAAAAAAGTGACTTACCAGTTGCACTTACAACTGTTGCAGCATCCCTATGGTCACCTATTCAAAATTCAGGTGCTTGGCAACTGGCATGTATTTATGACAATTGCAGTGTCCCATTCATGTGGTCACCATTCCCGAACACCATGTGAACATCATTCCCGATCAGCTTCTGACAAGCAAAATCATTGGGGGAAGCTGGATTTGCTTAACGACTGCATGATTCACTTAATAACTGCAGTGATTTGCTTAACAATCATGGTAAAAAAGGTAAAATAGGATACAACTCACATAACAGCCACCTTGCTTAGGAACAGAAACTCTGGTCCTAATTTTGGCTGTAAAGCAAAGACTAGCTGTAATTTACTTCAGTCCCCCATGTACCTTTTAAGAACCATCCAGTGAATGCTAATCCACCATGCTGGCTAAGATCTGTGGTGGCGCAGTGGTTAGAATGCAGTATTGCAGGCTAATTCTGCTGACTGCCAGCAGTTCAATTCTCACCAGGACCCAGATTGTTGAGGGCATAATGCTGACTCTATAAATCACTTAGAGGACTCTAAAGTGGTATATAAGTCTAAGTTGTATTGCTATTGCTATTTTGTTAGCCTCTTCTTTCCTTTCTTTCAGTTCCATTCTAATATGTATTTCAAAATGTCCAATATTTTAGATTTTATTTAATTTCTATACCACCCTTCTCCCAAAGGACTCAGGGCGGTGCACAGCCAATAATAAAACAAGTCCAAATACAAAATTTAAAAAACATTTAAAAAAACATATTAAACCATTGGCCTAATCATTAAAAATAAACCCAATTAAAAATCATGTCTAGGCCAGCCCCACTTGTTGGAATAATAGCGTCTTGAGGGCACGGCGAAAGGTGCGTAGGTCAGGGATCCTCCGTATCTCCGGGGGCAGTTCATTCCAGAGGGCAGGTGCCCCCACAGAGAAGGCTCTCCCCCCCGGGGGCCGGCAGTCAACACTGTTTGTATTTTAAAATGCTTTTTATGAAAATGCAAAGATTAGAAATTCCAAAGAGGCATATAAATGACTCCTGCCCTTATTTCTTAAAATTCCACCAAAGAGTTCCAAGAAATGAAAAAGTTATCTCCATTTAAACATCAGAATAGAAGAAAGGTACGCTTAGAGTCAATAACTATTTCAGATAAATTACATGAAGAAGCAGATGCCCTAGGTTCAAGTTCTATATTCTAACCAAGAAAAAAGCAACCAAGTCCAAATATTTTGAACTTGACTCCATTTGATGCTAGCCAACATGGCTAAGAGCACAAGATTCCCAAACTCTTCTGTGATCACTGTAGCAATCCTGTCAAATCCCAGGGATTCCCACTGTTTAAGTCTTCTTTGAGCACTTGCTACTCACATCTGATAGTTTTCCAGGAACACTGAATGTGCTGCCTGGAGGAATTAGGCAAATATTATCCTTCATCCCTGCACCAGCTTAAATGAATTGATGTATTCTCTATTGTTGTTAAGAAAATTAATGGACTTGTCAACGTGGTCACCAAGAATTAACTTCCCTCTCTCAAGGGAGATTTTACTTACTTTGTGCTTTCACAAGGTGGTTCTGTTTTAACTCATATTCCACCATGTATATTTAGATAAAGATGCATTTGGGATACATTCTGGTAGACAAAGCACATGGATTGATAAAGGTAAATACAACAAAGTTCCCAAAATATACAGAAACTTAACCCTGAATTTCAACATGATTCCTACCAGCCAATGTACAGGAGAGGACATTGACCAATGTGCTTGTACCTGACCAGACAGGAAAAACCTGGAGAAGAAGTAAGCCATTGAATGCCATGGCAACCAATGCATCCCATGTGCATCTGCTGCAGCCTTTCTGATCATCAACCTCTCTGTTATCATCTTCTGTAGAGCATGGGAGGTTCTGCCCCGACAGCCAAAGCAATATCAATATTGTGTGGGAGACTAAACACACTGCCTTTTTTCTAGTCCCCTCGTCTCATTGTGGCTTTTATTGCTCGTCTCCTGGGAAACAGATAAAAAAAAAAACCTTGACTGAACAGCCCAAAGACAGTTTTAAGTTAGGTGACTCAAGGTGCTTCATCTATTTCTTTTTAGGCAGTTTTTAAATCAGCCTTTCCTCAGCTGAAGCCAGATGTGCTGGAATTTGAGACTATGTCAAAAACAAAAGCTGCAGCTGAATCCAATAACAGAATCTTAGATGGGGGGAAAATGGGACTAAACTAAGAAAGGGAGTGTGAGCTAAACTTGGCAAAGGTACTCAGGAGTGAGCTTCTGGCTTGGCTTAGTTATTTCAAATGAGTGATTCCTAGTTAGGAGTTAAGGAATACTGGAGAGGAAATGTGAGGGAAAGAATTGTCCAAGTAAAGTTCTTCTTCTGGGGAATATTTATTTATTTATTATATTTCTATACCGCCTTTCTCCCGCAGGACTCAAGGCGGTGTACAGTCAAGAAAAAATAAAAGATATATAAACATCATAAAATTGATAATTAAAATTATAACATATTTATTGAGAGTCCCACTGAGATAATTACTATTTTGACCATGGAGTCAGGTGTTAGTTAGAAATCTCTGTTCCTGTGACTTCCTCAAGATATCTCTGTTACCTGAAAGGATAATCTCTGGTGATGGAAGGACAGAAAAGTTTGTCCTTTTCTTCATCATAAGGTTTTTGCTCTTCAACCCAACCTCATGCCCTTCTGACCTTCCCCTCCTGGTGCCCTCCTAATGTGTTGGACTACAGCTTCCATGATCCCCATGTCAGTCCCAGACCTACACTCCTTCACATCAGGGAAGGTTGATGACAGCTGTAGGGAGTCTGGTCCAACACATCTGGAGGGAAGCAGGTTGAAGGAAGGCTGCTCCGTCTTCCAGCCAGCTGCAAGAGATCTGGATAGCGCCCAGCAAGTGCAGTCCTTACCTTGACGCTACTCTGACTGGTCTGGGTCTCCGCCTCGACGACGCCACACCAGTGGTGACCCTCGCTCCTGCCCACCTCCCTGCGTGGGTAGGCCGGGCAGTTCGGCGGCGGCGGCTGGCGACTCTGGTAGGCGAGCACCGAAGGGATGGAGTCGGCCGCGTCAGTCTTGATGAAGAGCCCGTGCAAGGTGGCGGCCGTTCCCTGCGAGACGGCGGCGGTCTGATGCGGCGAACTGGACTCTTCCGAGTCGCGACAGTAGATCATGCCGCTCTGCGAGACGTGGAAGCTGGGGCCGCAGCCCATTCCTCTGCCGCGCCGCCGCCGCCGCCGCGCCGCCCTCGCTCGCACCGACCGAACAAGCCGGCGGGGGCCACACCAAGCCGCCCTCGCGCCTCTCGAGCTCTGCGGAACGCCGAGCCGAGCCAAGCGGGCAGCTCAGCCCTGAGCGGGAACATCGGCCGTCGGCCTTGGGCGGCGGCGGCGACGACGGCGGCGATGGCGACTCGCCATCTCCTCCTTTCCGTCGGTGGAGGCTACGCGCTGCCCGACTCCGGGCGCAGGCAGCAGCCCTCCGGAGAGCCCCGCCGGTCCCCGCAGTGCTCTCTCCCTGCGGCGAGGGCGCCCTGTCCTTCCCCGCCGCCAGGCAGAAACGGGAGTGCGAGTCCGCCGCGCTCCATCATGGGGGCATCCCTCACAGCCCACGTCAGGGAGGAGGCGGAGGCTGCCCGCCTGACGGAAAGTTGGAACAAGGCGGCCAGGCGCCCGGCGCTGAACAGCCCAACGCAGCCAGCTGCCGCCGCTCCCCGCTCCCTCAATTCGCCTTCCGGAATCGGGCAGCCTCCTCTCAGGCTCCACTTCGGGCTTTCTCCTCTCTACCTCGGACCCTTTATCCTATATCCCCCCACCCACCCACCCAATTTCTCCTCTACGGATCGTCTGCAGCCGCTGCTTCCAGCGCACTGAGGCAACAGCTGCCATCCGTTTCGCCTGAGAATAAACCAAAGTGCATTCAGTTTTTGGTCGCCACGATGTAAAAAAGATGTGGAGACTCTAGAAAGAGTGCGGAGAAGAGCAACAAAGATGATTGTTAGGGGACTGGAGGCTAAAATGTATGAAGAACGGTTGCAGGAATTGGGTATGTCTAGTTTGATGAAAAGAAGGACTAGGGGTGACATAATAGCAGTGTTCCAATAACTCAGGGGCTGCCACAAAGGAGAGGAAGTCAAGCTATTCTCCAAACCACCTGAGGGTAGGATAAGAAGCAAAGGGTGGAGAGAAGCAACTTAGAACTAAGGAGAAATTTCCTGAGAGTTAGAACAATTAATCAGTGGAACAACTTGTGTCCAGAAGTTGTGAATGCTCCAACACTGGAAGTGTTTAAGAAGATATTGGATAACCGGTTGTCTGAAGTGGTGTAGGGTTTCCTGCCTAAGCAGGGGGTTGGACTAGAAGACCTCCAAGGTCCCTTCCAAGTCTGTTATTCTATGGGGTGAGAAAAGTCAACAGTAATGGCCTACTGCTTCTGAGTAAGTGTGCCAAGCACAACCTGTGCATCATTAACACAATGTTCAGACTTGCAACAACCTGCATGCATCCCAGGTCCAAACACTGGTATGTACTTAACTATGCCATAGTATGTCAGCACAACCTTAACAATGTCACCATTACCTGGATTATATGAGGTGCTGAGAGCTGGACAGATCATAGGCTGATTTAGTCAATTCTCAACCTGCACATAATCCCTTTCATATTGTAAACTGCCAAGGATTACCAGAGCATCATTCATCTTTAGCAGACTGCAAGATCCAGTCCAAATCCACTGTTTACAAAGTTACTTCATTTAATGCTTGTAGGAGCCTATTCTGAAAAGTGAACACAGTTTAAAGATGTTATAATGTACACTGCAACAACTGTACTCTTACTGAAAACCTGGTCATACCCTGGTTTGATGAAAATCACAAGACAATTTAAACAGCCCTCCAGGCCAAGAATAAGGCCTATGCAGACTAACAGAATGATCCATCATCTGTCTCAAAAAAAATACAAGTTTAAACACCTGCTGTCCAAAGTACAGACAAAACCTCAAGTAATGCAAAACAAGTTGTGGCAGAGAAAGACTGCGAGCTGGTGGAGTTATGCAGACATGCGTGCCACCAGAGAGTTTATTCAGTGCCATAAAGCAGTTTATAGACCTTCTAAATCAAGATGTTCCCTCTTGCTGTCATCTGATGGGCCAAGCCTGACCAAAGACCAGGAAGGACTGAAAAATTGCTTGGGCTGAACACTTTTCTAACCTACGCAGTAGACTATCCACAGTTGATCCTGATGTCTTACAGCAGATTCCTCAGCAGGCAGTCTTGGTTGCCCTAGACCAGACTCCCACTACTTACGGGATCAAGAAAGCAATATTACAAATGAATTCAAATGAAACAACAGGGCAGGAGGGCATTCCTGCTGAGTTCTACAAAGCACTAAAGCTAAACACATTGCAGGAGTTTCAAGATACCATGGTAGACATTTGCTTCTCAGAGGGGAGGTCTGACAATTTCCCCAATGTGGTCATTGAGGCTCTCTATAAAAATAAGGGAAGCAAATGAGATTGTGGAAACTACAGAGGTCTCTCACTGTTATACAAATACCAAGAACCAAAAACCAATACCCAGAAGAAAAGGGCAAAAAGAAGTGTCGGAGGTAAAAGTAAAACACTTAGAAAATAACATTTCTATTTGCCTAGCTCGTTTTCTCTAGATCTATTGTAGGGAAGTCACTCCTACCATAGTAAATGTTATCATATTTCCAAACAAAGCAAAATAAAATAAAATAAAATAAAGATGGTTTAAGTGTCCTTTCTCTTTTATTATAAGGAAGCACAGCTTCTTAGCAATATTCATAGAACTTTCCACCACTAGGAAAAACGTGTAAAAACATACAACAATGGATTTTTGGAAGATTTCCTGTATAAAGTTTTAAAATGGGCATGAACTGAGACACTAAATTAAGGGATCATGGACTGTAGCCTGAGATTGCATAATAAGCAAAGCTCATTGCTACGTAAGCATTAAGCAGCTTATCTGTTGTTTTCAAACACTTCTATGAATGGTTGGTTTTACAGACAGAAGCTGCAAGCAACATGGAAAATATATTAGAGAAACAGAAACAAATTACTCTTTGTTTATCTTATATCCTTAGAAAGGACTCTCTGCCTCCATGAATTCAAGGGCATATAAAAGGGTAGCAAGTCAGACATTGGTTAAATATAATGATACATTTGTTGGACTCAGGAACAGCAATCATAATTTCCTGACAGATGACAATGACAGTTTGGTCATTCCAGCACTTAGACCACATTGATTCCATTCATTATCTAATCCTTCCATTGTATTATTTAGCAAAATTAAAAGCATCAAATTGTATTTGATACTAATGGACCACTAGTGGAACGGAAGTAGGGAGAAACTGTGTAACAGACTGGGTACCATTCAGAGAGAGGAGACAGGGAGAAAACTAATTATGTAACATTGATCACCGTACAACACAATTAAAATACATTTACAGTGAGAAAAAAATCGCTAACTATCCCTGTTCCTTCAGTTTTCCTTTCTGTTTAACGTATCTCTAACATTCTCTGTCATTCATGCTTTACCTTCCCACGTGGTACATTCAAACTCTGGTGACTACTTCCATTCACTTTTAAAGCAGTCATTCTTTGGCTGTAAATAGTGCTGTTCAAGCCAAAGTGGCTTTAGATTTTCTTTCAGTGTCCATTTATTTTCAGGTTGGCCTC
Source organism: Masticophis lateralis (assembly GCA_030761175.1). Taxonomy (NCBI): domain Eukaryota; kingdom Metazoa; phylum Chordata; class Lepidosauria; order Squamata; family Colubridae; genus Masticophis; species Masticophis lateralis. The sequence continues at coordinate 250,536,182 of JAUDYJ010000002.1, read as the reverse complement.
AGCAAGATACATCTCACTGGGCTGTTTGCTTCAAAGCTCAGATGTTGCAGCAGAAACATTGGGTATATATGCTTCCAGCTAAAATCAGTTATGGCTACAGGAATTGATAGTTCCTCTATCAGTTTTCATATCTCTCTCACCTCACTTTCCTCGCATTTCCGATTCTTAAAAGACTGTGACTTCTGCTGACATTATTGTAAGAAGAGTAGGTTCCTTTTCTGTAACTGCAGCTTCCTAAAGTTCCAGCAGCACCCAGCAATCTCCTGTCACACAATAGTGTAGGGACAGTCCCAGATTGCTATCTGCATCAGAAAGATGGAGCAGCAAAAGCAATCCATCTTGATCATGTCATGACTCTCAAGTCAGCTTCTCCAAATAAGAAACTTAGAAAAACATGCATTATAGCTGAAGCAGTTTCAGCTGTTGCTGCATTTGGGGTAAGTACAATCCAAGTTTTTGTACCAAGGTGGGGTACTTTCAGATAGTGGGGTACCCTATTTAGAACCACGAAAAGGAATGGCACTGTGGGTGTTTCAAAAAGAAGCCAGGATCTTAAATGAATGAATGAGGCTGCATATCCTCCTATAAAAGCCCTTTTTGCAAAGCAACCATGAGATAGCCGATGAAAAGCAGACAGTGCAAAATAATTACTGCTTTGTAATTTGACCTATCCAATAGTCACCAAACTAGATCATTATTCTTAAAACTAAAGATCTTTGAAAATAAAAGTACCTGATTCAATTCCAATGATTCCTGGTTGCAAAATCTAATAAAAAGAAAATACATTGCCGGCTCCCAATATCCTGATTTTTTTGGGTCAAATCTCCTCTGGGCATTTATTTTACATCTGAAATCGATTGTATTCTGCAAAGATTCTTGCATTAATGTAAGAGCCACAGTGAGGGTATGGTTTGTTCTTCTAAGCCAGAATCGGTGATTTAAATGCTATTAGGGAGGAAGTTGTTTACTCCCAGGAAATAACAAATCATACTAGAGGTTTTATTTAATGTGACAGCTAATTATAATTGATAGATCTATCACATTGCGTATGTATGTTGGTGCAGATTAATATCTACTGGGCACACAGTGAAATAAAGTGCACATTTCACTTTCACTCTGAAAGCCCTCAGCAAATACAATTTGATATGTTTATATTTGGAGAAATTCATACCCCCTTGGGATCTTTCTTTCAGGTGTCCTCAGCTAAGAAATGGCTGGTCAGTACAGGTGAAGAAGTACTGGTGGTTATAGAATATTCTTAGCAAAATTGACTCCTCTGGAATCTACTTATGTATTTTTTCAGTAGCAAAGACTTTTTCATTCTCCCAAGTCTTTCCTACAACATTGTAATCTTTAACATGCTTGTTAATCTTTTTTTCTTTGTTTTAACGTTTCTGCTATAACAACTGAATCCAGAATAAAACCGAGAAATCCAAAGGGAAGGGAGGGAGTACCCAGCAACTGCAAGGGACTATTGTCAACCAAGTCAGTGACTGAAATATTACATGTTGGTATTAAAAGTTAGTACAGGTAGTCCTTGATTTATTACCATAATTGAGCCCAACATTTCCGTTGCTAAGCAAGACATTGTTCCTTGTAAAAGGAAAAGTGTACAGGCAAATTCTGATGGTTTGTTGCCAAATTTCAGCAGAGGAAATTGAGTCTGCAAGGTGACCTACAGATGCTAGGACAATTTTAGCAGCTAAGCTATGTAACAGTTAGAGCTTTTAAATGGTTGTCAAGGATAGTTATTCCATATTATAAATCCCAAATGCCTCCTCAACGTGGAGGTTAGTAGAGTACAGCAGGAATTCCTGTAACTTGGCTACCTTTATCCAGCCATTAAATCTTAAAAGTAATAGCAAACTCAATCCCTTTTCTATTTTAAATATTCTTGATCCATCAGCACCTGAACATAACAATACACAAGGCATTCTCAAAATAAAATTTATTGGGAAAGTTTGTCATATGTTCTTTAATGCTGTTGAAATTATCCTCATGAACACAAAGGCAAACAAGAATGAATGGCCAGAAAATAAAACAAATGAAGCTCATGAAGAACAATACTTGGCCCCTAAAGTGATACAGGTGCTCAGCAAGCTAAGATGAGATCATTTGAGACGTGCCAACTGGCGATGGGATAACACGACAATTGATGTAAACATTAATGAACAACAATCAAGACCAAAACCAGAAGCCAAGGTCCAAGCACCACCCTGTGGCTTCCAGATGTTCAAAGGACAAGGGCTAAGGATTTTGCAAATAACAAACCCTATAATCAGAAACCACAGAACATTGCAAAATCTATTTCTTCCATACAGATATTATAACAATAAAAAATTGTTGCCTGATGGAATGGGGGAAAAAAATCACAATAGTATAATTTGACTGTTAACAAGTCCCAGTCCAAATATTGCAGGATAAAGTTGGAGTCAACTCGACTGATCAGCATATGGCTTCCTTAAGACCTACAGAAATTAATAATTATGCTTCAGAAGACACAGCTGTATGTATCCATAATTGCAATGAAGTATAAGTAGTAAACTTTTAGTCTTACCAGTTTTTGTACAAAGAATGGAGGAGAAACAGGTAGAGTTTGGTCACACCATCACAGCTGCCATCTTGGCTGTTTTTTTTTTTAATCTCATCCTTTGGACGCTCCTGGACAGCAAATTATCCTAGGCCAAACCTACTTAGTTTTGCCTGCACACTTTTTTGAGTGCTTTCAGATCTCTGAAATTAAGGCCTCTGTATTTTATGAAGACCTGTTTTTTCACTGCTGTTCTTATTCCTGTTGTTCTTCATTTCACTGGTGGGGAGTGACAGGTGAACCGTAGTGCAAAATGCAACATGGCCCATGGCTACCTGAATCTGTGACAATCATTATTTATGCAGGGAATGTAAGGCTTCTTTGTTCATAAATATGCATAGTTTGAGCAGTCCTTTTTAAGTGAAAAAATACAGAATGAGAATGTGGAGGCACAAGAAGACAATTTGAGGCAAGTTTACTAATATTGCTGAACAGACTTTCTCTTGTGGCAACAATGTGTCTATGAAACTCTCTACATTACAATACCATATTAATTAAAATCAGAACCTGCTCAAGTTAATTCATTTCAATAATATTTACTAGATATAGGACATCCCAGTTACGGCACACCCAATTATTTCCTAGGTTTCAAAATGTTCCTTTGGGCCCCAAAAACTTATTAATAATTTTTGGAAAGATCTGAGATATCAGTGTGCCATTTTTATATTAAAACAGCAAAATTCAAAGCTTGAGATACAATAAAAGATGAATATGATCATAAAATAATCAAATTATAGCAAAGTAATTAAAAATTCAGGAAAACATGATAGAAATGAAAGCGGGATCAGCAGAAAAATCTGCTAATGTGTAAATGTATGTGTATACGTATATGCAGTCCTCGATTTAACAACTCAGTTAGTGACAGTTCAAAGTTACAATTATGTATGAGTATATGCAGTCCTCGAATTAACAACTCATTTAGTGACCTTTCAAAGTTACAAGCACTGAAAAATGTGATTTATGACAATTGTTCACATTTATGATTGTTGCAGTCATCCCCATGGTCATGTGATCAAAATTCAGATGCTTGGCAACTGACTCATATTTATGACAGTGTCCCAGTGTCATGTGATCACCTTTTGCGATCTTCTGACAAGCAAAGTCAATTCATTCAACAACTGTGTTACTAACTTAACAACTGCAGTGATTCACTTAATAACTGTGGCAAACAGAGTCATAAAATGGGGCAAAGCTCACTTAACTGTTTTGTTTAGCCACAGAAATTTTGGGTTCAATTGTGATTGTAAGCTGAGGGCTATATGTATATGTATATGTATATGTATATGTATATGTATATGTATATGTATATGTATATGTATATGTATATGTATACGTATACGTATACGTATACGTATACGTATACGTATACACACACACATTGTGTGTATATAATACAAGTGTATAAAATGTGTCAGAGAGAGTATAAGAAAGAGTTTATATGCACACATACACACTCACTCACTCCTATTCCTCCCACCTGCAAAATGGTCTGAGGCCTTCACCAGAAAACAATCTCCCTTCTGGTAGTAAATACAGTTAATGAGCAAGAGAAGATGGCAGCTATGCCAAGCAACTTCACAGAATCTACCACATTGTTGTGCACTGAGCTGTGAAAAAGGTAGGCTTTGATCAATAACAGAAAATAAATATTTTAGTCTCCAAACACACTGAAGTAAATAAATATTCTCAGTTGATTTCTATTCAATATAACCACAAAGGGAAGATATAATTAAATCATTTCAGGGTCAGTTTCAGAGACTTTCTACTTCATCCACTAAAATAACAGAAAACAGGGATAATATCTCCGAGTTGATCTGAACATACTGCATTCTAGTCATTTGCTGTAGCTCTCTCAATAATAATAGTTTTAGGCCATGTACAAAGAAGTATAAAAGGGGTGCCAAAACCTACTATTAATTTCAAGAAGAACTGAATTTGACCTTGGCTATATTTAAAAACCAGTAGTAGGGGTGCAATCTCCATTTTGTTTGTCAAGTTTATTTTGTCCATTATAGCCTAATTCATTAATTCTGTATAGCTACTTAAATATGTGAAAGATACACATATATAGCCAATAATAAATCTGCAAAAAAATTTTAGGGCATATACATATTCCATTGATATTCCTTAGTTCCAGATACACAAAATTTACAGCAATATGTTCAGGAAGATTCAACACAGTACTGAATATGAGTCTTGCAGTGGTGGAATTCAAATTGTTTTACTACTGGTTCTGTGGTGTGGCTTGGTGGGCATGGCAGGGGAAGGATACTGCAAAATCCCCATTCCCTCCCCACCCCTGGGGGAAGGATATTGCATGAGAACTAGTCAAGAGTGCTCATAACTCAAAAAGGAAAAGGTTACAACCATGATCTTGACATATACATTCAAATATACACATGTATTTGCCATGTACTTAAATGCACCCATCTGTCACTAGTTACATTGCTGGACAGTTAGCATTTAGGTGCAATTTAAGATGCCAGTTTTCACCTAAAAAAATCTTCATGGCATATAGGGTGTTGAGGCACCACTTGTCTCCAGTTATTTCTGCCTATCCAATATGATACAGTAGGGATGATCTGGGTGCCTTCATTTAAACAATGCCACCTAGTAGCATCCAGAGACATGCCTTCTCTGTCAATGTGTCTGCTCTCTGGCACAGCATCTCCCCAGAAGTGTGCATGATTCCTACCTTACATGGTTCTATAAGTCTTTGAAAAGGTTCCTTTACTCCAGGCCTAAGGTTGTTGGTTTGTTGAGCAATGTGGGTTTTTATTTTGCAATGGGTGATGTTATTCAGGTGTACATGTCTTTTTTAAAACTTCTTTGAGCTATGTAAGCTGCCTAGAGTCCTTTGGGAGCTTGGTGGCCTTCCCAAAACTACATAAATGTGTTCATTTTTCTCAACTTCAGAGAAATAAAGCTGAGAATAAAGCTGTGGCAACCTATGACAGTAGCCCCAACCTTTTCGGCACTAGGGACCAATTTCATGGAGAAAGGTTTTTCCGCGGACCAGAGGGGGCGAGGTTTTGCGTGCTGCCTGCATTCCATGGATGGGGCTTTGCTTGTTTGTGTGGCCTGGTTGCTGGCATGCCACGGACCAGTGCTAGTCCATGGACCAGGAGTTAGGACCTGTGACCTATGGGAACAGGAGATGGAGTGGGGCAAATTTTCACCTACAAGCTCTGCAAATTTCATGTAAACAAGTCAGTAAATCACAATCGAATTTGTAACAATCAAATTTGTTACAATTTTGGATGTACCTGATAACAACCTTTTTTTTAAATTTTAGTAATAAATTGGCTCAGATCTCAGGCATGATCAACACTGTGATATTGGCCAAGGGTATATGCAAAGATGATGCAAAGATCTTTTATGGAAATGTTCTAGAAGGCATTCATGGAAGAAATTCCGTATTTCAAAATTCTGATCTTAATCTAATTGAAATGCTGTGGTATTTCAGTTTTTGTGAGACAGACTGAAATGAATTTGTTCTCTGTGAACAAATCAACTGGTACAGGATATATTTGGTTGAAGTGATTGTGCTAGAGGAAGGGTCATCAGTTGCAATTCCAAAGTTTCTCGTATAAGTGATCCTCATTTAATGATGGTAATTGCACCATAATTTCCTTTGCTAACAAATAGCTACCAGGATTTTTAATTACTGTTATTCCTTTCACTCTTATTCTTTAAAGCTCACCCAAGATTGCTGATTGATTCTCATATAGCTATGGCGGCCTCTAGTGGCCAAAAGGAGCAATTCAAACAAAAATCTACAAATCCAGGAAGTTTAATACTACAGGTAGTCCTCAGTTAATGAAGGTAATTGGGACTGGAATTTTCATTGCTAAGCAACACAGTCTAACAGATTAACAGAGTTGGAAGGGACCTTGTAGGTCATCTAGTTCAACCCCCAGCCAAGCAGGAGACTCTACACCATTTCTGACAAATGGCAGTCCAATCTCTTCTTGAAAGCCTCCAGTGATGAAGCTCCCACAACTTCCAAAGGCAAACTGTTCCATTGGTTGATTGTTCTCACTGTCAGAAAATTTCTCCTTATTTCTAGGTTGAATTTCTCCTTGATAAGTTTCCATCCATTATTCCTTGTCTGGCCTTTGGTTGCTTTGGAAAATAGCTTGACTCGTCCTCTCTGTGATAGCCCCTCAAATATTGGAAGACTGCTATCATGTCTCCCCAGTCCTTATCTTCACTAGACTAGCCATGCCCAGGTCCTGTACCCATTCTTCATATGTTTTAGTCTCCAGTTCCTTAATCATCTTGATTAGTTCCCTAATGATCTAGGCATAAAGAATGATGTCACATGACCACACCACTTAGCAACAGCATTTCCAGCACTTCTGGCTCTGTCATTAAGGGAACCCTCACCCTTGTTAAATGCAACATCATGTGGTTGCCACATGTTGTAATTCTGAGCTGTTCGCTGAGCACCTGGATCATGAAAATGGGACCAGGGAAACACTGCAAAGGAATATGTTCTACTTGTTTAGCACAATTGTAAGTTCTAACAGTCACTGAAGGAGTAACTATTAAGCAAGAATTATTTGTACTTCTCCCAGAAAAGATGGCAAATGCAGTACACAATTTGATGTGCTTATTTAATCTGTATCTCTTTAATAATGAAGTTTAGGTGAAACTCAGGATCATATTCTGGGTCATCAAACTACAGGCTAAGGAACAGTCTCTCTCCCTTAATATCCAGCCTGGCTGGCAAAACATTAATCCGCTGCTAAAGCTTTTCTAAAGCTTCATCTTCATCTTGAGGGAATCTAAAGAGTATGTGGAATTTTCTGGTAGAAAAATGTAAACAGCATTTTGGCTTTGGCTGTTTAACACCACAGACCAGAGGTTGTGGAGTGTACATGACCATTACATAATGATAATAATAATTTTTATTTGCGGTCACAGACCAAAATACAAATATAATTGCAAAAGAACATGGGGAAAGTAACATCATAAACAGTTGGCTACCACCATTACATATCTTTAATGCTGGGAGTTACAAGTTATAAAATATGAGATATAGAGAGATATGGTGGCACTTTTATATGATTAAGTTTTCTATTAAATATAAAATAGGAGAGTCCGTTTGGTGTAATAGTTAAGGCACCAGAAACCAAGAGACTCTGAGCGGTGTTTTTCAAACTTGGCAACTTTAAGATGTGTGGACTTCAACTCCCAGAATCCTTCAGCCAGTTAAAGGAATCGTCAGTTGAAATGCAGAAAACTGCACGGGTAAAATTGCGCACGGGTTCTTTAAGGCAAAGCACGTGATGGCCCGTGCCTCAAAAGAGGAAGTCGAGGGGGAAAATTGAGGGTTTGGTGAAGATGTTTTCTCTCTTGTGTTTTTAAAAGGACACCGATTGCTTTGCGTAAGGCTATTGTTGTCGAGAGTATTCTATAAACGTCAGGATTTAGTGAAAATAAATTGGGTAGATTACAACTGCTTACAATTTGAAAGATCTTGCCGGGAAGGGTAAGTAGCTGGAAAGACAATACAAATTAAATCCAAACAAAATGGGCGGGAATAGAAACGTTAAATTCAAAAACCTTTTTGTATATCTCATTGGCTGGATTTATACCTTGTCCCAAAAGTAAAATCTTAAAAGTATACAAAAGGCAGCATGGCGTAGCTTGCTACCGATTTTCCTTTTTTTTTTTTTTTTTTTGGGTAACGCTGTTTAAAGAAAAGTTGAGAATGATTTTTACTCTCCCACCTTTTAGGCAGAAAAAAGGAAAGCTTCTTACAAACTTAAAGTGTAATTCCTAGTGTAATTAAAGCTAGGGGAGATCTTAGAAATGCTCACACATCTTTAGGATAAATAAAATTTTACATTATTTTCAAAGTAAACTACTGCTGCTGCACGTGGAGCAAAATCCACACCCAGTTGGGCCTTAGCCTTTCAAGCTCACACGACAGCAAGAGAATCGAGAATCTGGTGACTTGTATTCAGTAGATTATTACAGCAGTGATATACTGGGATAATGAGACAAACTCAATACACTCAGGTTTCTTTGCATGTACTTTAAATGTGAAAAATAACAAAATTTATCTTCTTAAACTACTTGCATTTTCAGTTCCTTTATTTGTTCAGTATATCTTGGAACTGTTCCTTGTATTTGGGGGTGAGTGAAGAAGAATTGGCAGATACTTTTATTGTATCACAATGAAAATAATAAGCTTAATAAAATGACTTTCACTGTTGGGCCAAAACGAATTCTTTATTGCTGTGTAAGTTCTCTGCCTGTAGCCACTTTTCCAGATATTGCAAACCGTCTATGAAATCTCTAGGGCTAAATGTTATTGCCTCTTGTGCAATTTATAAGTGACCCATGGAAGGAGGTCTGAGAAAATAAGGCAGTTCCACGTACTGCATTTATTGGTTACAACCTCCAAAATCAAATTGTGCAAAAGTAAGTCACATTCCTTTAATTTACTAGATATAGGAATACCTTGCTACTTGCACATATTTTTCTCAAACCTCATGGCAGCTTAAAGTAGCTTTTCTAGCATTATTAAATAGCATTTTATAAATCATGTTTGATATTGAAATATATATAAAATTTTGTTGATTTGTAAATCTATAGCACGATAGGTTGCATACCTGAGTTTAGATGTAGATGAATTATATGGTAAATATTAATTCAAACCTGTTTTCCTTCCAATAGGATTATCAAAAAACTGAAAAACAGATCTTGCTACAGTAGGTATTTTATAAACATCAAACAAGATTTCAACATGCTCTTTACAGAGCAATTTTAAATATTTAAGTCTACCACAGAATCACCTGTATTGTTACATTTGTTACATAACTTTTTCATATTATAGTTGATGAACTTTCACATATATTTAACATTTTCACTTGTTATTGCATTAAAAAATGTGGCAATACTTTCAAAGAATCTAGGGCCTCTGTTGTGTACTTCTAAATCAAAAACAAATGCCTTTATAATTTGGTTTGATAAACAAACTCAGCATATTCGAGTACCTTTCCATTTTTCACACCTAGGTGAACCTATTTAAACATTCTTCAATTAAAATATATTATTATCAAATAATACATGCTGCCTTGGACCCAATTCCATTAATACTTTAAAACATGATGGCTTACTTTGAGAATTGTCTTGTTTTTGTATGAAACGGTTCAAAGTTTCATTTCTAAATTATAATTTAAACTATCACGACTGTCATTTTGTTCTTAGGCAGAACAAGGCAGTTGAAAAAGTTTCCATAAAAACATGTCTGTTCCTGAAACATTGCTGTTTGAGGATGACAGAATATGTGGATGCTTGATATTAGCATTATTATGTTACAATTATTTCAATACAATTTTTTATTATTAGCTGTTTGAGAGCTAAGGAAGAAGACATGATTGAGCTGTAATAGGTGCCTTTAAAGAACTGAAGGTGTTTTTAAATAATTAAGAAGGAACATGCCACCTCTAGCTGCTATTCCCTGTAATTTAATCTGAAAGATTAACTAGTTTTAAAATTAAATTAAATCAGTTTTATCCCTAGAAATTTAAATAGTGATATTTGGATGAAATGTGGGCTGAATGATGTTTGATGTAAGAATTCCAGCATCTTAAAAAAACAAAAAATAAAACCAAGTATTGGTCTATTAGCCATTGTTCAGATCAATTACCTGCAATGCAGATTATTCTATATAATTACAAAACGCAAATATGAATGTCATGTCATGACCTGGATGCCTGAAAATCTCCATAGACACAAATATAAACGAAATTTGATTCAATTTTTGTTTATCTTTTTTGTGAGTTAAAAATTCACAGTACAACTTTTGAAAGCATGTTTATTAACATTTCAATAAATAAATCAGTCTCTACCTTGAAGAAAAATGGAGGAAAAAATAGAATCCAGCCTAAATTCCATTGCCAGCAACGGACAAAGGTTAATAAATAGTGCTTGTCTATTAAAAATCTTAAGGTGTATGGCAGTACAGACTGAAGATAAGAAGGCTAATAGGGCTAATAATAATAGGGCAGTGATGGCTAACCTTTTTGTCATGTGCCAAAAGTGGGTGCGTGGAGGGGTTGTGCCCATGAGTGCCCACACCCATAATTCAGTGCGCCCTGCCTCCCCCACATGCGCGCACGACACCCCTGCACTCCTCCCGCTTTTGGCACAGGATGGCCCGTTTGTTTTCCTCCCCAGGCTCCAGAGCCTTTCTAGGAGCCTGGGCCCCGGGGCCCTTCGGAGGCCGGAAATAGATCTAGCTGGCACGTAGATGCGCACTGGAGCTGAGCTAGGGCAACACTCAGGTGCCCACCGATATGGCTCCGCGTGCCACACGTGCCATAGGTTCGCCATCACAGTAATAGGGTTTCAAGACAAGTTTATGGTACCAAAGTCCTAGACAGTGCCACTTCCAAATCTATGATTGAATTTTCTACCTTAGAATTCCCTTTATACTGAAAAAGCTAAACTGGATTAGAAACATCCTTGCATGTCATCAAAAACAATAATTGAATCTAGGAAGATTCTGAATTTTATAATAGTTCAGGCCGTGAACTATGTAATTCTGAATTCTAAACAGTACAGGTCAGACTAGGGTATCATTTTCTAAACATGCTACCTGAATAGAATAGTAGAAGCTTAACGTACAACCCTTAATAATTCTTCACAGAAGAAAATAAGGCCTTCTATATGGCCTTTTGTATATTATTTTCTCACCAAAAATAGTGATATTGCATTTAGAACAGAATTTTCTAATTTTACTGTGTTTCCCCCAAAATATGACATGTCCTTAAAGTAAGACCAAGCCTGATTTTTGGGGTGGGTGTAAATGTTCACCCTCCCCTGAAAATAAGCCCTAGAGAAGGGGTGGGCGTAGTCAGCACAGGATGCAGGCCTTTACTTCCCCAGTCAGCTAATGGCTGCAGGGCCCCTTAATTGCAACCCACGGATCAGCTGAGCTGATCGGAAACTGCCTCTCTGTTCTATCTCTCCCCAGTGTTCTTGGCGCTTACCTGCCTCCCATCCATCCCCCTTGCCTGCAAACTCCCACCCCACTTGCAAGAGCAGCCGCCCGATACCTCTTGCCATGTGGTGCCCACCCAGCAGAGAGCCCCCCCCTCTGGCCGGGCAGAGTGCCACTCAGTCTGAGCGGTAAGAGGTTGGTTGAGCCAGCCGCCTACTGCTGAGTCTTCCAGGAGCCGGGGCAGGAAAGTCTTCTGGCAGTGGCCGCTCTGTGACTGCGCTTCCCACTCTGATTCCAGCTCCATGCGGGGCTGTGGCTCCCTTTGCTGCCTCTCTACCCTGGCTGCCAGAAGACACAGCAGCTGGCCCAACCAGCCTCTCTGCTTCCAGCCGGGATTTATGTCTTGTGGCCTGCCCCACCTGCCACCTCCAAATTGTGCCCCACCGCGAGATGCGCATCTTACTGGAGACTGGCAGCTCCATTTTGTTATTTGCCGTTGTGTCCAGGGAAACCATGTAAAAAAAAACCTTGCAAGTTTGAGAAGTTTAATTGAACTTGCAAAGTTTTTTTTTACGATGGAGCTGGAAAGGTAAGATGTGCGTCTCGCTTCTCGCCCACCCCACCTGCCAGAAATGAGTCTTTGTGAGTCTTGTCCCGCTGCTGCCTCATGGAGCAGGGCTCTGCAAGGCTTGTGCCGTTGCATGCACGAGCAGCAGCACTGCCGCGAGGTTTGACATACCAGTGCAGCCATGAGCTGCAGGACACCAGCTGTGCTGGTATGATGAAGCTTGCAGCAGTGCTGCTGCATGCAATGGCACAACAAGTCTTGAAGTCCTGCTCCACGAGGCAGAGGCAGGACACGCCAGGGCAGCGCCAGCCAGCTGCTCGGCTAGCGCAAAGAACAGGGAGGGGAGGCACTGGCAGAGACAGGACATCCAATCCCACACTCGCCACCTCCTGGACCCCCAAAATAGTAAGAACTCCCCTGATAATAAGGCCACACCCTTATTTCGGGGGTCAAAAGAAAATAAGGCTGTCTTATTTTTGGGGAAACACGGTAGAAAATCTATTGATTTCATTTTATGAAAGTTAGAGGCATCAGTATTGCTTTTCTTTTGGCTCTTGTTTCTTGGTTTCTGTTGCATCAGGCCACAGAATCCTTTGAGATCCATGAGGAATCAAAAAAGTGACAGAAATTAATTATTTCAACAAAGTGGTAGAATAAAAAAAAATCCTTAATTACCCTCATACTCGCTTCCAAAACTCTTCAAAAAGAACTGGGCCACTTAAGGCCATGTACACCTTATGATTAAAATTGGTGTCAGAGAAATAAATCAACATGTACAATGACAGTGCTTTACAATTAAGTGAGCGTATATAGCAGTTAATATACAACAAATACATTTCCACCTTTAAGGGAAAAAAAACAATTACATAAAACAAGCTAACAAATTATGAATTTAATTCTGGTGCTCTTCTAATTCAGGTTAGATTCTTCGGTGCATTTTTGCAGAGTTTTAGAATCCTGAAATGTTTCTGCAAATCTTTCTCTCGCTTTTTCCCAGTTCCTTTTGTTTTTGGTACTGATGATCTGAATTTCTTCAGCAGAAATAGGCATACTTGCACCTAAGCCTGCATGCTTTCTGTGTAACTGATGTTTGATCTGTTAAACATTAAATTTTTATAAATTAAAAATCAGTAAATATGCATTCTATAATTTTAATTATGTTTTTAGGCATGGAAAAACACTGTTGTGTGCAGAACCTGGAAATAATGTTCTTATTACTTTGCTAAAATATTAAGGTACTATTGGCATGTATTCATGCTTTGTAAATACAAGTCCATCTGTCTTTTGGGGCACTAAGACACCAAAAAAAAAAAAAAAATGGCCAATGGGAAAATATAATAACATATAGTTTGTTCTTCTGATATACTTTGTTCTTGTGGCCACATTCTTAAGATATATTCCGGCTACAGAGAGAGAGGGAGGAAGATGGGGAAGTCACATTCCATAGTACACTTAGATTTTATCAAGTATATTACAAGATCAGATATTAATGAAGAAATTTCCAGTATATTCAAGTGTGTTTAAGACTAATTTGTTTTAACAAAACAAGTAAATATGCCATGTCAAATTTCAAGTGTATGTTTCAAACAAGTTCACCATTTAATTTTATCATACAGTAGAACTTCTGGTCACGAACGCTTCTGACCATGACCAAATCAGGTTCCGCCCAAAAAATTCAGAATCCCGCCCCCCCACACACACCCTGCAGCCGATTTCCCTTTCCGCGCCTTTTTTTTTTTTTGTAAGCAGCAAATTTCCAAAATTAGGTTCGTGTTATGACTAAATCGAGTTGCGACCAAAGTTATGGAACTAATTATGGTTGTGACCAGAGGTTCTACTGTACATGGGAAACTTCAATTTTCTTAGACAACTTAATTAAGCCTAATGTAAGTTTGGCAGCCACCATTCAGACACTAACATTTAATTCCCAGTTTTCCTCGAAAATGATCAGATCTGAAAAACTGAACTTATCACCTCTGACAAAAGCTCTTACAGTATGAAAGACTTTTACCAAATTTAATCATCCTTGTATCTTAACTGCTGTTTCAGACCAGATTTCTTAATTTCTTAACCCTGTTGCATATCATGTTAGCAAGACAGCCATGCGTATCATGCATGCATATTATGTTTCTTAGGCTTGTTAGTAAGCAGTAAAAATGAAAAGGTCACTGAGAAATTTGAATTTGTTTGCTTTATCAGTTCCAGTAAACGTATTACAGTGCAGAAACTATATCCTTGCAAATACAGTTTCATATGACATCTGTGCCTAGAACTCTTTGCTTTTAAAATGAAACTTTGCATTTTGTCAATAACGGCAAGTTATTCCAACACCATATGCCTGTGTGTAGAATTGTGCAAAACGTTTGCAAAGCAAACGATCATGTATAAAGTCAACTTTTCAATTATTGAAACATAATATATTTTAAAAGGTTCACACAGATGCCTCTGCATGTATCCAAATACACAGCTACTTTACTACAGCTGTTCACAGGCTGGTGGGAGATAGCTGCACCAACCTTACAAAAAATGCAAAAGACTGAATATATGCTTTGCTATTGTTTCTGTGCATTGTAAAAGTATCTCATTGGAATGGTTTGCTCATCCATACTACATTGTCAGGATGGTCAGTTCCCACTCACAAATATTTTAATACTGAGTGGTAGTAGGGATTGCAAAATGCTGCATACATGGAACAAGCAATAGTTGTCCAAAGCACGTGTGTTACCTTCAGGCAGAGACTAGAATATGCATTCTGTGTCTGTGCCCGAACATAACACATAACATTCTGAGCAAAGCTATTCTGGTATGGGAAACAGAGAAGAAAATGCAAAACCATCAATATTTGCATACCGCAGCAGTAAAGTGCATGTAATGGAGAATAAGGTGATGAAAAGATGGGATGGAGAGCAAGTAGGTAAGGTTGGGGGTGCCGTAGACTCAGCAGCAGTGACATAGAAATAAGGGAACGAAACGCACTGGACAAGTGAGGAGGGACAGGTGTCTCTCGCAGGAGACTGGTAGCCACAGATGAAGGGGGGTGCTGGGAGATCATGAAGAGGGATGGAGGGCAGCAGGTATCTTGCACCTGAATGTATGTGTGGCAGCAGAAAGGAGATAAGCCGAGCACATGAGCACAGGGAACAGGATGGGCAAGACATCATATTCTATTTGCTTGTAAAACCCTTAAAATTTTCCCAGATGAAACCAGAAGCAATTAAAATGTTTATTAGAGTTTCAGCCTGGATAAATCATGACCCGCTCAGAATTGGCCAGCTAAATTTCTGAACTTCTTGTTGGCAGATATAGAGGCTTAGCAGTACCTGAATAAACAGCAGCAAATCTTAGGCTCTTCTCCAAGGGAATTGTGATGGCAGAAATTATATGACTCTGATAAGTTTAGTTTAGTTTAGTTTAATTGAATTTATATACCGCCCTTCTCCCCGAAGGGACTCAGAGTGGTGAACAGCCGAAAATTAAAACAACATACAATAAAAAAGTTAAGATACCTAAAAATAAATTAAATTAATCGGCCTCCCAATTTAAAACCCCAAGCTATACAAATTAAAAACTAACCCCTAAAACCTATTCAGGCCAGGCCGGCTTGTTGAAATAAAAACGTCTTCAGGGCCTTACGGAAAATGCGGAGATCCGGGATCAATCGTATCCCGGGAGGTAACTCGTTCCAGAGGACGGGTGCTCCCACAGAGAAGGCTCTCCCCCTGGGGACCGACAGCCGACATTGCTTGACCGACAGCACCCTGAGGAGGCCCTCTTTGTGAGAGCGTATTGGCTGGTGGGAGGTTATCGGTGGCAGAAGGCAGTCTTGTAAATACCCTGGGCCTAAGCCATGGAGCGGTTTAAAGGTGAGAACCAACACCTTGAAGTGCACCCGGAAGACCACCGGGAGCCAGTGCAGCTCGTGCAGGAGAGGTGTTATATAGGAGCGCCATGTCGCTCCCGTAATCACCCGCGCGGCCGCATTCTGGACCAGTTGGAGCCTCCGGGTGCTCCTCCAGGAGCGCATTACAGTAGTCCAGGCGAGAAGTGATGAGAGCATGAGTGACTGTGCATAAAGAATCCCGACCCAGAAAGGGGCGCAACTGGCATATCAGGCGAACCTGATAAAAAGCCCCCCTGGCCATGGCCGTCATGTGCTCTTCTAAAGACAGCCGTGTGTCCAGGAGAATGCTCAAGTTGTGAGCCCCCTCTGTGGGAGTCAATGACTTGCCCCCAATAGTCAGCGATGGCGCCAGCTGGCTATATTGGGATGCCGGCATCCACAGCCACTTGGTCTTGGAAGGGTTGAGTCGAAGTCTGTTCCTACCCATCCAGACCCACGTGGCCTCCAGACACTGGGACATCACTTCAAGGGCATTGTTGGGGTGGTTTGGGGTGGAGATGGTCAGCTGAGTGTCATCAGCGTACAGATAGCACCGCACCCCAAATCCACGGATGATCTCACCCAGTGGCTTCACATAAATGTTGAACAGGAGTGGCGAGAGGACCGATCCTTGTGGCATCCCACAAACAAGGCGCCTCGAGGTCAACCTCTGCGCCCCTGCCAACACAGACTGCGACTGGTCAGAGAGATAGGAGGAGAATCACCGCAACGTGGTGCCTCCCACCCCCAATCCCTCCAGCCGGTGCAGCATGATACCATGGTCGATGGTATCAAAAGCCGCTGAGAGGTCTAATAGGACCAGGACAGAGGAGCAACCCCTGTCCCGAGCCCTCCAGAGATCATCAACCAACACGACCAATGCCGTTTCTGTGCTGTACCCAGGCCTGAAGCCGGACTGGTACGGGTCTAAATAGATGCTTTCATCCAGGTACTGAGGGAGCTGTTGCGCAACCACACTCTCAACAATCTTTGCAATAAAGCAAAGGTTGGAGACAGGACGGTAATTTGCCATAACAGCAAAGTCCAGAGAAGGCTTCTTGAGTAGGGGCCTCACCACTGCCTCTTTCAGGGCCGGAGGCAAGAAACCCTCCCCCAAAGAAGCATTTATAATCCTCTGGAGCCAGCCTCACGTAACCTCCTGGGTAGCCAGTACCAGCCAGGAGGGACATGGGTCCAATAAACATGTGGTTGCGTTTAACCTCCCTAGAATCCTCTCCACATCCTCAGGAGTCACAGGATTGAACTTGTCCCAGATAACTTTTTCAAGACCTGCCTCAGCTACCCCGCCGGAATCTACCCATTCAGAGTCCAAGCCTTCCCGAATCTGACCCTAAGTAACTAGAGGATTATACACCCAAGGTTCTTTGGGGTTAAAATCTAGTTTGCGTTAGGCCCTAAGTGGTTATAACTATCCTTACTTAACAACTTTAATTGGGACCAGCAATTCCACAGTTAAGCAAAGGAGATGGCTAAATGGGAAATCATGATTGCAACCGTGCTTTCTATTTGGAAAGACACAAAACTAGGCAGTTTCACGCTTCCAGCTTTTGCTTCCCAAAAGCAAAGATTGGAGAGGGATTTCAAGAGAGTACTGTAAGCTATTTCCATAGTGTACCTCTCAATTCCAGGCTGCTGGTGGGATTGCTTTGCTTTCAGGGGATAGAAGAACAAATTGCTTACTTTCTTGCTTACTCCCTTTTTTTCTGTACTGCAAAGAACTAAAAAATGAAAAAACCCACAGGTCTGGTACAGGATACTGACTATAATGGTGATCATGTGACTGAGGGTTGTAAATAGTCTTAAATTGGCCATAAAGTTATTTTTTGTAGTACCACTGAACTTCAAATGGTCACTGAGCAAGTGATCAGTAAGTGGGGACTACCTGTAATGACTTTTTATGTAATTCAAAAATTAATTATGATAGTTTTATCAATCAGATTATATATCTAGTAACTGCCAAACAGTTGATTGCATTTTGATTGGAGAAGAAAAACCTGAAATGATACATGATTGTTATCTTGAAGTATGTAAAGGACTGTCATATAGAAGGCAAGGCAGAATTATTCAGAAAACAGCATAAAAAAACCCAACAGGTTTAAATGACAAGGAAGCAGATTTAACTGGACACCAAGAAAAAGTATTAAGGGTAAGATTTAAACAATGGAACAGGCTGCCTCAAGAGATAATGAGCTGCCCTTTACTGGAGGTTGGCCATGTGCTGTTCCAGATGTGATGGTGCTGGTTTCTTGCACTTGGGAAGGGTTTGGATGCAGTAATCTCCAAGGTCCTTTTCAACTCATGATATCCACCCTTTTTTGGTATATGGAATACCTGTGTGTGCTCAAAAATCCATATGGTAAGTCTGCAGAGGTTTGCAAGACAAGTACGTCCTACAGCACGGCACAAGTATACTTAAATTCTACTTATTTTAACAGGGTTCTTTTTTGATAAACAGAATTAAGAAGGTATTATTTATATGGGATTGCTCACTGAAAAAAAAAAAACCTACCGGATCTTTTATTCCACCACCGCTTTTTCCAAGTCCTTCTCCTTTCTTCCAGCCCATCTTCTCCAATAGTTTGTGTCCTTTGTTATTCTCACTAATTTCCCTTCAAAAGTAAAACAGCAAATATGAAAAAGAGGAGTTAGAACAATAATTGTTTAAATTTTTTCAATAATGGAAGATACTGGGGTTAAATTTTAATACTTATTTTGAAAATATATTTATATAAAATATGCCTTCTTATGCAAGGAAATATCTCAGAATACCAGAGCTAACATACAACTACGACCAAAACACTTCACCAGCAATCTGCATCCAGATGAGCAGAGATTAATACCAAGATTAACATTAAAGTAGCAATCAAGAAGCAATAGCCCAATCAAGGAACTGCCAAACAAGCTAACAGTAACCAGCTCAATCAAATAATCACCAAGAGCACTCCCATCAACATGGACAGGGCAAGCCACTAGAATACAAAATGAGAGCAAATCCCATTACCTAGTTTGGGTAATAAAAACAAGGAAAGAACTTGGCTCAGAGAGCACCAAGGACGCTTCATACAACTATGTTATTTTGCAATGTCTATTATTCTGATCATATTATACCAATCCTGACTTCCAATTAATGCAGATGTCAAACTCTTATCAAACATAATTTAAAGTGCTTGTCTATACCATAATTTTAATGTATTTTAATCTTCGCCGTGATTACAATGTTGGTTGTTTTGACTTATTTAATCAATATTTGTAATGTGCCAAATTATTTTTTTTTTTTAGGAAAATTGAATCTATGCAGTATTGTATATTAGTGCAATACCTTCTAATGTAAAATAAAATAAACCAACCAACTTACACATGTATAGAGGCTGGAGCATCATCTCTATAAAAGTTTCCTTCACTTCCAACTGTTTCACGGCGCTTTCCTGCTCTGTCTTTGTAATTCGGATTTTTCATAACCTTATCAACTTCATATTCTGTATTCTTTAAAAAACAAAAATCTCATAAATTAAGTATACTTTTAAAATCTTAGTTATATATATATATTGCTACAGGAAAGTGCAGTAAAAATAATGGGGCTTGAAAGATCTTAAAAAACAGACTTAAGAATATAAATTATTCTTTTAATTTAGAAAGAAATGACCAGGAGGGATAGAAAATAGTACAGGCTCATAAAGTATGGAGAAGAGAAGAGAAGAGAAGAGAAGAGAAGAGAAGAGAAGAGAACTTTTTATTGGCCAAGTGTAATTGGACACACACGGAATTTGTCTTTGGTGCATGTGCTCTCAGTGTACATAAAAGGAAAAGAAAAAAAATACATTCATCAAGCATCATTAAGATTCGACACTTAGTGATAGTCATAAGTTACTAATAAACAATCAAATCGTATTAGGAAACAAACAGAACAATATAAATCGTAAAAATACAAGCAACATGGTTATCGTCATAAGTGGGAAGAGATAGGTAATAGGAAGGATGAGAATAATAATAATAATAATAATAATAATAATAATAATAATAATAATAATAATAATAATAATACAGTCTTAGTATAAGGATTTGAGCTGATGTCTCCACTGTTTCAATCCAATATGGTACCCTGATTCTTATTTGTAGTACATCTCTTTCTGTATTACAGACCTTGATAACTATCATAATTGAGGAATATCGGAATAGACTAGAGTCCAAATGCTTAAAAAAAGTTCCAAAATGCATCATCAATTAAGAATACATTTAAAAATAAATCTACCTGTAAACCATATTTTACACGTATTTGTTTTAATTCTTTTCTTCTAACTAATTCCTTTTCTTCTTTTGTCAATGCAGGGACAACTGAAATACAAAGGATTTCATCAAGTAACGAAACAATAAACTTACTGCATATAGATAAGAATCAAATTAGCCACATTAGACTTACACCAATCTACCTCATAGTACTTTCAAAACCAACCAACATTAGTGCATGATCAATCGCAAGCAGGAACTCACTCCTTCAGATGTTTAGAACGGGCATGATTTTAATTGTAGAGACTGAGAGGAAGACGTTGATTACCTTATCAATTAGCAAATGAAAAGGATAAGAACATTTGTTATTTGCTAAAACACTCACTGTATTTAAAGTCCTATAACAGTGATTGCTAACCTTGTTGCCATTGCGTGCCGGGGGGGCGGGAGAGGGTCGCGCACTCATGTGCCCACGTGCATGCGCACGCAACCCCCCCACCCGGCACATGATGGCCCGGTAGGCCCGTTTTTCTTATTTACCTAGTTCCAGATCCTCTCTATTTATCTGGGAAGGGCAAAAACAGCCTTTCCCACTCCCTCGGAGGCCCTCCAAAGGCCTGAAACGGCCCATTTCCCAACTCCCGGTAGGACAGGAAGTGACATTTTTTGCTGTCCTCAGCCTCCAGAGCCTCTCTAGGAGTCTCTGGAGGCTAGCGACAGCAAAAAACGTCACTTTCTGTTCCACCGGCAGTTGGGAATTGGGGCCTTTCAGGCCTCTGAGGGAGTGGGAAAGGCTGTTTTCAGACAATGCGATTGTCTGGATTTGTTTTCTCATTTTGTCTCTCATAGTTGAGGTCTACCTATGATGACAATTACAGGCCTCTCTCATCTTTTTAAGTGGGAGAACTTGCACAATTGGTGGCTGACTAAATACTTTTTGGTCCCACTGTATCTAACACTATACTTTTTAGCTTCACTTATAACTGAAGATGGTAATAAAGGAGTAATAACCTCACTATACAGACTATTGATTATCTAAATTCTTGTACTTATATTACTGTGTAATAACTACTTCATTGGGTAGACTGGTAGATGAACTCCTGTATACTTTTTTTTGCGGTTTCCAGAACAACAGAAATCATGGTATCAAAATTCAGCAGTAAACTGATAGAAAAACAGAGACATTATTTTTGGTCAATTTTCATCATCAAACAAAATATAAAATATGTCTGAGAATAGGAGTAATGTTAAGAAACAGCCTATCACCATGATGGCAAACTTATGGCATGCATGCTGGAAGTGGCACGCAGAGCCATCGCCCGTTGCTCTTCTGGGTTCTGCCACACCAGCCAGCTGGTCTTCACGCATGCGGGAACACCAGAAACCAGAAGAGCAGCTGGATGGTGTGCATGCGAGAAGATGATCTTCCGGTTTCTGGAACGTGCATGCACACCAGCCAACTGGCTGGTGTGCATGCACGTTCCAGAAACCGGAAGATCATCTTCTCGCATGCACACCATCCAGCTGCTCTTCTGGTTTCTGGTTGGTCATTGTGCATGCATATGACCCAGTTGGCCATTGCGCATGCATATGCGCTAGAAACCAGAAGACCAGGTGGATGGTGCGCGCCATAAACCAGAAGAGCAGCTGCCTCACACGTGCATGTACACCGGGCGGCTGCTCTTCCGCTTTGTGGCACGCATGCGCACGCACTCCCATTTTGGCATTCAGTGCCGAAAAGGTTCTCTACCACTGGCCTATCACTTGGAAAAAAAATATGTAAAATTCCAAAATCCAATCCTACCCATAACATTCTGCATTATTACCCAGATTGTTGTGGCTCTTAAGTCACCCACACAAAAATGTAGCCCTCCCACCGAATGCAGAAATAAATATTGTCTTGAGCTATCTGTAAAGTTAATCTTATGCTAAACTGAGCACTGAGAGTGATGAATCCAATTAGAAAGGAAGCAAAGAACTGTAGCTGGGATGAGATCAGATATAGCATAAGAGCTGTCAATTGACTAAAAGGTATAAATATATGCCTATATATTCTGCACCCTGAATTGAGAGAGAATTTGAGACTCTAACTTAAAACAGAGATGAAAAAAGTTAAGTTTGAAAACTTTTTAAGTTCTTGAATTCAGGCTGCTTAATATGGCTAAGACCATTAGCGTACATCATTAGACAAACACCATTAGGTTGAATATTTTTGTGCATTAAAAACACAAAAAGTTTCAGTACCAAAAAGATCCATTTGTTTTTTTAAATTTTAAGAATTTTCAGCAAATCTCAGTAAATCAGTATTTTCAATGGTCTGAAAAGTACACATCTTATAAATCTAATTTATTAAATAAACTCATTTTCTTCTTTATCTTAAGACTCTAACCATGCAAGCTTCATGACTTTCTATTATTATTAATTATTAATAATTAATATTATTTCTAATATTTCTATTATTCTCTTTCTATCCTTATAATATATTGCCTCATAAAAAGATCTTGAATGTTTCCTAACTTTGGATGTTCCAAAGATCCTCTTAGATCTACGTCTAAGAGTTTTTGAGGTTGACTTACAGATTTTACTCAATTTACTTAGTGATTTTTTTTGGTGGGCTATGTTAAACTTAACTATACAATATTATTTTCAATATAATATTTTGTTTAAACTTTTCCTTAGAAGTAAACCCTAATATTTCATTACTTACTAGAAGATTCATTTTTCTTATCAAGGCGAAGATGGGCTCTGACTTGCCCTGGTTCACATCCATCACAGGTTTCACTACCAGGGTGTATATGAAAAGATAATACAGTTTCTCCAATCTTCACTTCATCACCGTGTTCCAGAACATGGGGCTCACTTTTTGTTTTAGGCTGTAAATAAATGAACACAAGAACTAGAAAGCAGAAAATGAAGAGCTAATGAAAGAGCCTGGGACCATTACTTCAGAGAGAAAGGTACTGGGAGTGTGGTATGTGATACAGCAAAAACATGCAATTAGCAGTGTCACAGCTGAGCAGAAAAGATAGAGAAGTGGCCGTTTGAAGTGCTGGGCAAAGGCAGGGGTCAACAAAATCAGCCAGGAGCAGGTCTCATTGTTATACTCACCTGAAGAATTTGGTTTCCATTAACCACAGTGCCATTCTGACTGCCTTGATCCACAAGAACATAACTTTGCAATTCATGATCAAAGTATACTTCCACATGGAACTAACAGAAAAATCAAATATTTTTATAGCAAATACATAAATATTATAAAGCATTTAAAATGTAATAAATCATTTTTTTTACTGTAATCATCTTTACAATTCCATAAAAATCCTTAAAGAATTAACTACCTTGCTGACAGAGGCCTCTGGAATCTGCAGGGTATGTTCCATCCCTTTCTCTCTGTAAAAATAAGTAATTGTTAAAGTCTGGGGATACATGGCACACAAATTCACTCAGAAGCAAGACTAGCCTCAGCAGTCCATGGCAGACTTGAGTTCATTGGCAGAATCCCTCATTAGTGATTAGGTCAGCATTCCTTTTAATTGCCTGATGGAAGCCTTTGGGTTACCAGAGGCACACCTTTTAAGAATTACCTGTTGAGAGCTGTAAGAACACTAGACACGTAACTCTTTGAATTTTGAGGCTAAAATTATTTTTAGTAAAATCGCACCCTTCATATTAGAAAAGTTGAATGTTGATCTTTTAGTGCTTTTTTATTTGGTTAAATAATGAACGGTATATCCTGGTTCCATCAAAATGGGCTTAGACAAGCCCTCTAAAGGTTGCTCGAAGTTGATTCTTTTTTATTTCCCTACTTCACTGTGGAGCATTTAAACCTAGTTGTTTTCATAACTTTCTACAAAGCCCTAGTATAAATTGAATTAAACAGTAATTTCCTCCAGTATTGCTAGAAATGCCCATTAGGACACAGTTATTGCCAATATTATCCAGAGACATCAGTCGACTTAGAAGGGATTATTATTAGAAAGGAGCAGGTTCACCTACACATACCTACAAACACACAAACACACACACAAAATGCTGGTTTTCTCATATCCAGCAGACCAGATTCAAGAATCCATCAAAATGCCTTATAATGAAATGAGAAACTAAGAGGAAAAGTGGAATTTACAAAAAAGAAGAAAAAATCCCAACTCCCAATGGATGCAAATGCCTTTTATGCATGGTTGCAAGGATAGGAGTCTCTACCTAAGTAGCAGTAAGGAAAGAAAAAAGGAGAAATGTGGACATAACTTGAGGACAATTTTCTTATCTGTATCTCCTCAGTGCTCTTCCTACATATACAATTACATATACATGCGTCTGTTTTTGTGTATTTTAATGAAAAAAATCTAATTTACTTGTTTTAAAAATGGTAAATCAGTACATTCAAAATGAAATCTTAATTAAAGATGATCATTAAAAATATTACAAATATGAATAAACAGGATGGAATTAATGAGGAAATCTAGACATTAACAATTGTGGGGTACCTTCCAATTGTGGCAGGTTTCACAGCTGTGATGATATACAGAGACCCCATCTGCAGTACTGGTGACCTAATTACAATCACTCTGATACAAGGTGGCCAGATCTTGTCTTCATCTAAATAAATAAATCAATATCAGACTAAGAAAGACAAACTTTCCTGTATTATGCAATCTGCATCTCGCGAAGAGAATTAGAAAGCACATTTGATTTTCAGCCATTATATATCTGGAAGCAATATATAAAATGTTCAAAAACTATGTAAAAATTGAAGTATGAATAATGCAACCATATCTACAAGTGAAAAATTGGCAAACTTATTTTCCTAAGGTGTAGCCATTAAAGATCAATGTTAATCAAGGTAACCCTTGATCTTGGTTACATGCATGCCAAGGTAACCCTACATCTTGGTTACATGCATATATGAGAAAAAATATAGCGTTACTACAGTTAAAATAATCTTAAGAGTAACCAAAGCAAAATTCAGACACTTGGCAACTGACTCATATTTATGATGGTTGCAGTGTCTTGGGATCATGTGATCATCTTTTGCAACATTCTGATAGCAAAATCAATGGAGAAGCCAGATTCACTTAACAACCATGTTACTAATTTAACAATTAAATAACAATTAAATCACTTAAGTAAAGTGATTTACTTAACAACTATGGTAGTAAAGGCCATAAAATGGGCCAAAATTCACAAGTGTATTCCAACAGAAATTTTGGGCTCAATTGTGATCGTAAATTGAGGACTACCTCGGTTATCTATTTTTCTGGAGCAGTCTGGAACAAAACAGAAGGATACTTTTTCTCACAGTAGACTAAATGTTATTGAACATTTTGTGAACTTCAAGTACTTTTTAAAGAGAATTACCATCTTAATAACTGATTGATATCAATAAGCATCTTATATCCACATGTAAAAATAGTTTTTCTGAACATGTGTTTTCAAGTCCATGTTTACTTTTTTCTATCAATATAAACAACAATGTGCACAGTAAGTTTTTACCTGATATATTTTTCTAATTATAGATCATACTTAACTGCAATATTCATAAGCAAGATATTGGGTTATTTTATATAATTCACTGAAGAACCTGATTTTGACATTTTTGCATTCAAATGTGTATAATTCAACTTTCTGACAATTATTTTTTATCATTCCCAATCTGCAAATATTATTCCTAAATATCCTTCATAAAAACCTTTACCTTCACTGTCCACATCTTCTGAATTTACAGATTCTTCACTTGTCACTTCATTTTCACTGCTATATTCCTCCTGTTCAGTATCTGTGATTTCACCTTCTTCTGGCTCACTTTCTGTATCTGTTTTACTGTCTTCTATACTAGCAGTAAACTCTGTGTTTATACTACTTCCGTTGGCAGTAACTGATTCCTTAATCTGTTGAGTGTTTCTTGTATCAATATCCACTTTAGCCTTTTTCACATCTGGACATTCTTCCACTCCTGGAGAACTTGGTTCATTAGGGGCAAAAAGGCAATTCAGATTGCTAGATGATTTTTGCTCCTCTGTGTTCAGATTCTGAAGATTTATAGAAAAAGGAATGTAGTTAAGTTTTAAAATTAGTGTGTGTGTGTTTGTGTGTACACATACAGTACATTGGAGGATAATGAGAAATAACTGATCGCTTTTACAATTATGCCAAAATATAATAGTTGCATTCCCTTACTACTCTCAACACTTTTTTTTTTCTTTTTTAAACAAATTGTGCCTTGAACTTGGGATGTCACTTTCCTCCTAGCCTTTTGCCCCTAATGCATTTCCTACATTTTCCTTTAGTTCAGTAGTCTGTTACCATAAACAGCAGGCCAACTAAGCATCATTTCCAAATTCTGTCAATAAACCTAGAAAAAACTGTTATACTTTGTCTTCTTCTCAAAAATAACTTTTAATTTCTCTTTTTAGAAAAAAACATATAGCTCCAACTGAATTACTTGACAAAAGAGAAGGACGAGACCATTTTTTTCTTTTACAGAAATGAGTTTATTATATTCTGGATAGAATTGTTAGGATAGTTTTTTATGGAAGAAAGACTATTAACCATTGTTTTGTTTTGTTAATTGTTACTTTTCTGGTTATCTACCCATATACTACTAAAACTCTTATTCCCATAATCTTTAATTGGACAACATGCTGCATTTTCTCAACTATTTTCAACCAAGGTACCTCAGATGGGCTAACATAAAATGCATCCAAAATCCAGGATCTATAATTCCCAAAGGAAAGAAATGGTGCCTGTTTCAGTGATGTTGGGCTGCTGCTAATTTATTTTATATTCATTTTTAAGGATACAAATTCTTACAATGAAGCCATAAGCAATTTAAGTTCCTTGTTTTATCTACCACTCATTTTACTTACTGTTAAGGCCAAAAAATTACGTACTTCAAAGCAGGTGAAGCAACTTCATGCATAATTTAGGACAAAGTGTAAAACATATAGAGCCTGTAAACTTATCTGCAAGAACAGATAATTTCTGATGACTTACACCTAAATTCATTAGGGGGTGTTACTTGGAACCCTGACACCTGCCTTAATCTATCTAAAGGCAAAAAAGCAAATAAATCAAATTCCTTCCCAATGATCAGTATAAAATTTTAAAAATCATCAAAATAATTTTATTGGGAAGTACGGCTTATCGGGGGACATAGTCCATCTCAGTATTCCAAAAGGAAACATCTTTGTCAGTTCCAATTGGCCTTGAGATAATCAGAAAAAAAGCCACAAATTACACTTCACTGTGACTTCAAATATACAATAACTGTTGCCATAACTGCTCTGTATTTCAAATTATAAACCCCGTATTTTCCTGAAGGGAAGACCTCCCCCTTCTCTAATTATTACCTGTGGGAGGTCAAACTCAATTAAGTAAAGAGCGTGGTGGAGCAGTGGACTAAAGCGCTGTTAAATAGCACTTAGCTGCTAGCTGCCTGCAATTACTGCAAGTTCGAATCTCATCAGGCTCAAGGTTGACTCAGCCTTCCATCCTTCCGAGGTAGATAAAATGAGGACCCAGATTGTGGGGGCAATAAACTGATTTTGTATAAAAAAGAACACTGCTTGGGGGTGGGGGTGGGGCAAAAGCCCTGCTAAGCAGGTATATACAAAAGTATGAAGCCTATTGCTTAATGCATTGTAAGCCACTCTAAGTCTCCGGAGAAGGGCGGCATATAAATCGAACCAATAATTAGTACATAGTACACCGGGGAGTAAGAGCCACTGAATTCATTGGATCTTATTATATAGTAAGCATAGGATTTCTTATGCTTTCAGTTCAGAAGGAAGGTTTCTACTGATCCAGTTCAACTAAAGGAAGATCCCAATTTTCATATCTCCCCCCCAAGTCTGAACATAACAGCAATTTACACATATTCACTTAGCAAAAAGAGTCACAGAATTCAATAGGATTTACTAAACATGCAGATTTATGCCTGCTGAGCACAAGTGTCTGTAATTTCTGTCAGAGCATGCATGCATGCCTGTGTGAGTGAGTGATCAACACACTTGCTTGGATATATAAATATAAATATACAAGAGATCAATAAATGTTACCAACAGGGAATATTATTTTACCGCATTTAATTATCATTTGATTATTACTACTAATGCACCACAAGCTGCCTTTTTATGAACTAAAAATCATTTGCTAAGTAAATACCTTGTGCTCATTTGTCCTAGAGCATTCTGCATCTTTTCGTTTCTTTTTGCTTTTTCTGTCTTTGCTACTCTGAAGCGTTTCAGTTCCATAAGACTGTAGATCCACTCGAGAGTGGAACTGATATCGGCCACTTTCAACATCACAGTAATAATAAATTCCAGTGGTTGGATCATAATACAGCTGATTTTCCTTTAATAAAGTTAAATATGCATCATATCTTTACATCTGGTATTTTATACATATTACTATGTACTTTGACAGATATATACCATAACAATGTTTGACAAAAATTTGATAAAAATACTTTGCAAGAGATATAATCCCTAAAAGCATTTGATTTTAAAAATGGTCATTTGATTCAAACAATTTTTCTGCTTTCCCTTACTGTATATATCATCCCAATTCCTTTCTGGACAATTGTGGACACTCTGGAACAAGTTATGTATACTGTATATAATGAGTGGTGGAGAGGGAGGCATAAAATAAGTTGTAATGTTGAATGTATTTATTTATTTATTGTTTTATTTATTGGTTCAATTTATATGCCGCCCTTCTCCTGAGACTCAGGGCGGCTTACAGTGCGTTAAGCAATAGCCTTCATACTTTTGAATATACCTGCTTAGTAGGGCTTTCACACACACACCCACCCCCAAGCAGTGTTCTTTTTTATACATGTAGTCCTTGACTTAACTTTAATTCCAGAAAGTAATGGCAACATTCCTACTTTTGTTTGTGTAAGAGATACTGCTTGTGCCATTTTGTCTTCTCCTGTATGAATTACTGTAATTCACTTTACACAAGACTGTTCTTTAAGATTATATGTAAATAATTACTGTATATTATATAGTAATTTTACTACCTATATCAACAGATTTCATAACAGAATTCAAAGTACTAGTTTTCATAAATAAAGCCCTTTGTAGCTCAAATATCTACAAAATCATTTATCTCAGACAGATTCTGTCTCCCTTACCAAGTGAATATCTGGAACAGATTGCCCCCTAGTTTCTACTATCATTGATTTTTGGAAACTTCTAAAAACTTGGGAATTTTAGAAGGCCTCTGAGACCGAACTGATATGGAATTGCTGGCACCAAATGTGTAACTGTTAAGTGTAATACCATCCTTCTTGCAGTTTTTTGTACTTTTGTTTATACTGACTGTGTCATTTAAGGAAAAAAATGTGAAGAGGAAAGGAAGAGACAAAGAAAAAGTAGATAGAAAAAATAATCTTTTTTCTAATGCTTTTTCTTCATTCCTATCCCCCCCCCCATATTTACTATATATTTTTATTTGAATGTATTTCTTATTAAATATATTGGCTGTGTCAATATATAATGTGCATATCTTTGTACACTTTTTAGAATCCTTCAAGTTGCCTACATAATCCATAAATAAAGCTTTACTATTAAAACAAGTCTAACTTTTATTGCCCTCTGTTCAATATTTTTGGATCAGTTAAATACATGTAGCACAATTCTGGATGCTATATTTCAGTATTTTAGTTTCTGCATTTCCAGATTTTTGTTATAATTAATTCGATAAAAATCTGTACCTTGTTTTGTCATTGTTAGGTTACTCCTAAAATATACGTTTAAGAATGTTTAATTGATACTGTTACATTACACTCTTCTTCTGATTGCATCGCTGATCTGTGAACATGAATATTAAATGGGATCACCCTATTGTAATTCAATGCCTCTCTGCCCTCTGTAATTCAAAGCATTCCAACATGCTACTTTAAGGGGGGGACAGTTCATGAACTATGCATTTGTAGATGCCCTTGAAAAAATTCTCTAGTATCTGTTGAAACAAACTTCAGAGGCATGTCAACCCATATGTATTCTCATATTACTTTTACGATCCCTCCTTTTCACAAACCAGTCTGAGATACACAAGCCCTGTTTTTAGTCAACCCATTTGTTAATTAGAACTGCTGATTACTTTCAAAACAAACATGTTTAATTTGTTGATTTGCTAACAAATTCTAAAGGTTAAAATTGACTCACAAGAACATACTTTAGGTAAACAATGAAACTTCAATATAAAAAAACTTTACCGAATTATAATAGAATCCAGTGCTATGGTCATAATATAATCCAGTATTTTCATCATATGTAAATCCTGTTTGTGATACAGCAGCTTCTGCAGCAGCTCTCAGACTTTCTGCTAATGTGCCTTCTGTTAATGAAACATCTTTTGATTTCTAGGATTAAGAAATACAATATGACATGATAAATTATGTTATGTAGGAATATTGTGATTTTTATTTTGCAAACTTTATTTTATAGTAACTTTTTAAAGGATTCACTAAATCCCAAACTAAGTTTAGATTTCATTCTATGTGATAAGATTTCATTCCATATGCTCATTCCAAAATATTATCTGTTAAATGTATTAGTTTATAAGAGCAACCAATCCCACTTTTTAATTATAAATTATTTGTGTGTGAATCTCTAACATAATACAGTAATGTATGAATTGCATCTTATATTTTTAAAAAGATACATTTTCCATATAAAATATTTAAAAAAATCATTTTAACAAAAGAGTTGTACAAACTTTGTAGAAAAGTACACTGTAAAAAAGATATGTTTATTGTACAGAAAAACAGAGTTGGAAGGGACCGTGGAGGTCTTCTAGCCCAACCCCCTGCTTAGGTAGGAAACCCTACACCACTTCAGACAACTGATTATCCAATATCTTCTTAAAAATTACCAGTGTTGGAACATTCACAACTTCTGGAGGCAAGTTGTTCCACTGATTAACTGTTCTAACTCTCAGGGAATTTCTCCTTAGTTCTAAGTTGCTTCTCTCCTTGGTTAGTTTCCACCCATTGCTTCCTGTCCTGCCCTCAGGTGCTTTGGAGAATAGCTTGACTCCCTCTTCTTTGTGGGGCCCCTGAGATATTGGAACACTGCTATCATATCACCCCTAGTCTTTCTTTTCATCAAACTAGACATACCCAATTCCTGCAACCGTTCTTTATATGTTTTAGCTTCTAGTCCCCTAATCATCTCTGTTGTGGTGACCAAAACTGGATGCAGTATTCCAAGTGTGGCCTTACCAAGGCATTATAAAGTGGTATTAACACTTCATGTGATTTTGATTCAGAATGATCTTGATACAGAATAAAGTATTTTTAAATTACTCCAAACTTTTCTTTTAGTAATTCTTAAGTCTCCAGAATCATGCAAAATAAAATTTAGTGGCAGATTCCCAAATAGTTTTATTCATAGTTTTCTGCTAATTTCCAAAAGAATAGAAAGTAGTGACTGTTGCTAAAATTAACTCCATCCATTTGTGAAATGCACTGATGTTATTGCTGTATCACTAAAAATAGAATTTTAAAAAATATTATTTCATCTCTTCACTACAAAGCATTGCCTATGCAGACACCATCCTTCCACAATTAAAATACACTATAAGACTACTTTAAGATTATATCAATAATGATCAATATGGAGGGAAGCTGCTAAAACGTAAAGAAGCACTTAGCGGCATGTGTTTCATCCTGTACAATAATACACAGCTACAATTAAGAATTTTAAGTTTATTTAGAGAAACATGTTTCTTCTTTCATGCATTATTATCTACATTTCATGTAGAAAATTCAAAATAATGCCTCAAACATCAATAGACAGAATAATGACATATATAATTAATCTTTGACCCAGTAATTAATCTTAGTATCCTTTTAGTACATTGTTGTTTATTAGTGAACTTCCAGCATTTCTAAACAAAAACTAATTTAAAAGATGTTGAAAAAATGAAATGAACAATGAAATATGCCACAAACAATTTTTGGATGAAAAAAATATATAAGTTTGACAAATAAGTGATCTTACCTGCTCATTATTTATTATGTTGTCCTGTTCCTCAAGCTCATCCTGCTGTCTGTCTTTAACTTCTAAATGATTGTCTAATTGTAAATGATCTGTACAATTTGAGTTCAATATTTCATTATCGTTATTTGGCTGCACTGGTGCACTGGATAATTCAGAACAGTTGTAATAGTTATGAGGATAGTAATAATCTGTTAAAAATCAGAATGAAGAATTAGAAAAACTATTTTACATACGAGACAATATTCATTTTATTGATATATATATATATAACCCATTTCCTAGTGTTCATGCATTAAAGTCCATCACAATTTAAATACCAAAGTAAGATTCTATTGACTTTTAAGAAGGGGGCTTTTAGTTCTCAATTTAATTTCTACTGCATTATTTATCACAAAATAATAATGTACAGTAATTTGGTATTTGTAAACCTGCTTGGAAATCTTTTTTGTTTCATTAAGACAAGATAGACAGACAGATAGATATGGATACACATCATATAAATAAATAGCATCAAAGCAAGCAAAAAATACGAAGTATTGTTAATCTGCCTATGCTAGGGCTCTCTATAATATTGAGACGATTGATACTTCTAGAGTACCATATTTTCCACCCAAAAGTGGGTGGAAATGTCTGTGCGTCTTATGGAGCAAATATTGTATCACAAACCAGGGTGTGGCAGCGTGGGGGGGGGGGAGAGTGTTGGCAGCAACAGGCAGCAGCGACAAATGGTCTGCCACCGCTGCCTATCACTGCCACTGCCGCCAGGGAACGCTGGAGCCTTCACTGCTGAGCAGCTGATCTGTGGTTGGATCAGCCTCCCAGAATACCACTGATCATCTGTTCCAGACGGTGGGGATCGCCAGTGCCTACCCTTGCTGCCACCTATTGCCAGCAAACAGTGCTGGCAGCAAACAGCGATCCCCACCACCTGGAACAGCTGATTGGTAGTATTCCAGAAGGTTGATCCAACCGCTGATCAGCTGCTCAGCAGTGAAGGCTCTAGCGTTCTCTGGAGGAGGCAGCAGGCACAGAGGAGGCAGCAATGGTGGTGTTTCTGGTCAGCCAGCCCGCTGATCGGCGGGGCTATGGGAGGCCAGGATCCAGCCATTGCTCAGGTGACCGGTGGTGGACACAATGCAGAGGAGCTCTGACGAGTCACGTGCTAGGGCTCAGAGACAGAGGCTGTAATTTTAAACATTGCTACATTAAACTACCTTCTCTTCCCCCCCGCCACCCTTTTTTTCTTTTCAAATAATGTATTTCAGTCTATAAAGGGAAGTAATTATTTAAATATTACTATTTTTAAGTTGCACTGGCAACTATTGTCTAAATAACTTCATAACAAAGTTTTAATAATAAATGTAGACTTACAATGCAACTTGGAGCATTTTGTATCAGTTAGGACAAAGTACTTTACCAGCAAGACAAAAACAACAGGCATGTATCTAATAGCCACAAGTTTATTTTGAATCTAATAAAGGAGAATATTTGTAGTTCAGGGTTGAAACAAGAGGTCCTTGTTGCTCTCTGAGCTTGGTTGTTTTTTTGCAGACGTTCCATTATCCAAACAAGGTAACATCATCAGTGCTAACAAACAATGTTAGAAAACCACCAAGCTCAGAGCAACAAGGACCCCTTATTTTGTATTTTCATAGGATTTCCATTATTTCCTATTACCTGCATATAACCATGCAGCAGAGTCTTCAGTTTGCACTTCTACAGTAGATGTTGTCCTATCATTTCTTTCACCATTGCTGACTTTACAAAGTTTTTCAACCTACAAAATAAAACAAGCAGTTAAAAATTAAACCCATAATATAGATTAGTATGACTTATTCAACCAAAAAACATTATTTCAAATAGATTAGATCCTCCTTTGTCTAGAAAGGAAAAAAAAGTGTTGCTGGACATGCATGTTAATTTGACTGCCAGACAAAATTTAATACTTTCAGATAACTACATTCTTTTGAATTACTAGCACTTGGAAATTGACCACTGAACAACCGAAATGGATTTTCCATGCTCTGCTTAACAGAAACAGGGTTGTCCATCACTGGAAAGGTACATTTATGCTATATACTTCTAATGTTACTTGCAATATATGAAAGAGTTGCTTACAGAGATGGATTATGTATTGAAAATAATAGTCAAACTTTATTGAAACTTTGTGTGCATATATAAGTTATAGTATATATAATATTTTTATTGTTGGTTGCTTCTTTTTTGCTTTTGCTTTTTGTATTTACTCTTTAATTAAACGGAGGGGGAAAAAAAACTGAGCTCAAAACAAAATCTTGTAAGATATGGTCATGCCTGCCAGTCTAATCATCTTCTAGCATGCCATTAGCTGTATAGCTAATCCTCAATTTATAACTACAATTGGGACTGAAATATCCATCGTTAAGTACTGTCACAGTTAACTGAACTATGCCTGAATTTATGGTCATTTTTGCTGCAGTCACTAAGTGATTCACTGCAGTCATTAAGCAAATTCAACTTCTCTCTATTGAATTTCTTATCGTAAGTCCCCCAGAAGGTCAATAAAGGTGATCACTTAACCTAGGACACCACAATTTTTGCAAATATAAATGTGGTCTGCCACATGCCTGACTTTTGATCACATGACAGGGATGCTGCAATAACTATAGGTGCATGGACAGGTTGCAAGTCATTTTTTACAGCAGCAGCATAATTTCAAATGGTCATTGAACAAAGTCAAACACTGCCTGTAAATGGATTAGGCCGTCTAATTCATCTTTTATCCATCACATTGACTTTGGTTTTTTTCTCTCTTTTTAAGAGAGCTTTGAAAGACCGTGGCTTTGAACGATTCCTGAGCTTCTTTAACCACTTTCTGAATCATTTGAGAGAATTCTAAGCCTACCTTCCTCTCCAATACAAGTATTAGGAATAGATCATAATGTGTATGTGTGTGGGGGGGGGATGTATGTAGTCCCCAAGAGTCAAAAAACGATGTGATGGCATTTAATAAGTCAACAGGGCAACTGCAAGCCAGATATAAATAAATACAGGACAGCTGCCATGTTGAGAGAACGGCAGATGCTAAGACAGGATCTAAGGAGGGAAATCTTAGGGAAAGCTGGACCAGGACGGCTCAAGTCAAGCCCACCATCTTTTCCAGACTCTGCTCCCTGGCAGGGAAACTTAAGTAGAGGTAGCTGAGGCGCAGGGTTGCCTCCTGTCTCTATCCAAGGCCCGGCAGTGAATCAAAGAGGGTCCAGCGGACAGAGGACCTGCTCCCTTCAACTGAGGTGACAAACAACCGACTCCCAGCTGCGCAGCCTCAGAGAAGCCGGCCGGAGTGGAAAGGCGCAAGAGCCGCGGGGCCTCCCCAAGAGCTCCCGCCAGAGCGCCTCACCTTCTTCCGTAACTTGGCCGCGCAGGCCTGGGCTTGGAGGCGCCGCTTCTTTTCCCGCTCAAGCCGGCTCCGGCAGGCGTTCAATTCCGCTTCCAGCGCAGCCACTTTCTCCCGCAGGGCAGCCGCCGGGGACTCGCCGGCAGCCTCGGCCATCCCCCCCGCCCCTGGCCTCCCTTCTCCCTGCGAGGAGGCGCGGCGGCTGCTCAACGATCAGCCGGAAAGGCTGAGGAGCAGCGACCTCGGCGCCTGTTCACAAGCGCCGCCGCCGGTGCCTCCGCAACGTCCCTCGCGCCCATCGCAGCCGCGAGAGGCCCCGGCGCCGTCTGCCGCTTCCCTTTTTCTCCCCACGCCCGCCCCGCCCCGCCCCTCGGCTCCTCGTGGGCCTTCCTCCCTCAAGAAAACATAACAAAGTTCGTCGGGGATTATGGACGGCCTCGTCGCTCTTCCTGAGAAGGGAGGAAATGACGCCTTTCTGCGCCAAAGGAGGAGCGGATCGGCTGCGTCCTCTTCCCGGCCTGCATTTTGGTGGCCGAGGAAAGTCTTTGTCCGTCCCACATCTGGATTTATTTATTTATTTATTTTTGCATGCTGTTTTAGGGCTGGAGTCCCAAATATGCTTCCCCCCCCCCAGAGGCAACTGGACTGTCTGGTTTTTGTTTGAGGACGTTTCGCTTCTCATCCAAGAAGCTTATTTAAGTCATAAGTCATAAGTTTATTTTGTCAAGCATATATAAGATAACAGGTAAAAGTATAAACATAATTTGAATACATGAAAAGAGTAAGTAAAAAAGGAATATTAGGACAGGGGCGGTAGGTACGCTGGTGCGCTTATGCACGGCCCCTTACAGACCTCTTAGGAATGGGGTGAGGTCAACAGTAGACAGTCTAAGGTTAAAGTTTTGGGGGTTTGGGGAAGAAACCACAGAGTCAGGTAGTGCATTCCAGGCATTGACCACTCTGTTACTGAAGTCTTATTTTCTGCAATCGAGTTTGGAACGGTTTACCTTGAGTTTGAATCTATTGTGTGCATCTGTATTGTGGTTGAAGCTGAAGAAGTCATTGACAGGAAATACATTGTGGCAGATAATTTTATGTACTATGCTTAGGTCAGACTGAAGTCGGCATAGTTCTAAATTGTCTAAAGCCAAAATTTGAAGTCTGGTGGCATAAGGTATTGGGGTTAGAGGAATGGAGGGCTCTTCTTGTAAAATATCTCTGGCCTCTCTCGATTGTATTTATGTCCGATATGCAGTGCAGGTTGCAGACAGATGAGCAGATGTATTCAAGCATTGGTCTAGCAAATGCTTTGTATGAAACATTTAGCTGAAGAAGTTTCTTGGATGAGAAGTGAAACGCCTTCAAAGAAAAACCAGACAGACCAGTTGCCTCTTGAAAAAAAAGAAAAGCACCTTTGGGACAGTCATGACCTGGATGACTGGGAATCTCCATAGACACTTTAGGGCTGGAGGTTCAGATGCTCAGAATGCCCTTAATCAGCAGAATGGAGTCGAAACACACCATCGAAGTTCGTGAGACACAGGGTAGCAGAAAGTAGTTTTCTTCACTTTATCATTTCCTTTTGTATTTACGCTTACTGCTGATTCCGAAGTCTGTTGGTGATTTTTCTGACTCATTCGATACGTTTGGAGGTTATTCTCATATTTTGATTTGTTAGAAGCTAAGCCTGGAAGATTAACATGTCAAGCTACGCTGTTAAAGAACAGTGTGATTTTCATCACGTAAATGAATACAATTATGGATACATTGAATTATTTATACACTGCCAGTGAGTCATTATTAGATGCTTCATCCCCACCCAACAAATAACCTTCCCCCTTTAAGGGCAAGAATAATATTTTCATATTAAAATGTCAGTTCAAATAGTGGATATCTTCTGAAAAAGCAGTGCTTCAGTGTACCTTGTGTTTTATCAAATATCCAAGATGAATGGAGCAAAGCAGTTTTCCCATAGTAGCAATGAAGGGTTAACCTGGACATTTCTAATAATTCTGAATGAATTTTGGAATAATGCAAAAAGCAATCCGCAGGTTTATGGAATAGGCTATTTTGGTTTCATTCTTCTATGAAAGGCCAAGATGAGAAGCAAAAGAAAATAATTGAGTTACTGAAATATTTATATTGGGGTTTTTTTTCCTAATTTTTTTTCCATTTTTAAAATTCACAATCCTCAAAGATGCTTTCTCTAGAACAGCAGTTCCCAAAGTTTCCAGATTCCTGAAAGTCGGTCTACAAAATCAAATATTTTAAAATTTCTCAATTTTAATTTATAATGCAGTACACATTGATAAATATAACCCCCATAAAACAAAGCTCCTTGGATCCTCAGTAATTTTTAAAGTGAAGTTTTGAGACCAAATATTTGAGAAATGCTGCCCTAGAAGATCACTTTCACCAGTCATAAATGCAAGCCGGTTGCCAAGTGCCCAAAATACAATCATGACTTCTGGAGGGGCATTAATCATAACATTGAGGATGGGTTATAAGTAGCTTTTAAAGTCTGATGTTACTGAATGCTTAAACAAGGACAACCTGTATTGCAATTATCTCTCACAGTTGAAAAAAAAAAAGCCAGAGATGATACACTCCTGGTTGAGCAATAAGTGAGTGCAAAATCAGCTTTTGGTAATATTGCCAGCACTACCTTGGCCATTCTCATGGCAAGGGAAAAAACATCTTAGTTTTAATTCCCTTAAGAAGAGCCTATGAACCAGGAGGCAGAAAATAGAGGGAGTTCTTGTCAGAACGAAAGCTGCCCAGCTTGACAGCAATGTATCTCAAAACAAAAAATGGAAATTAATTTTATATTTTGGGATTTTGCGCAGCCAAGGGTCTCAGGAAGCTTTCCAGATAGTCACTCATGGCTGGATTATTGTAATGCGCTCAACATGGATTGCCCTAGAAGACGTTTCAGGAGCTACAGCTGGTCCAAAATGGAATAGCGCAAGCAGGTGTTGGACATTTCTTAGTCACCCATTTACACTGATTGTCATGGAGCCTGGATGCAATATGGTTATCACCCATAAATAGAGCCAAGTTATCTAAGGTGCCACTTGTCTCCCATAGTTTCAACTTGTCCTGCAAGATCAGACAGATGCAATGAGGTTTGACTCCCTTCAATTAAAAAATGCTGTCTTTCGGGCCCCAGCAAGTATGCCTTCCCTGTTGTAGCTCCCACCTTTCTGGAATGATATCCTCCATGAGATTTGGATGGGTCTTTCACTGACAGCATTCTAGAAGTGTTTCAAAACTTGGCTATTCTCCCAGGCACTGGAGTAGGTTTCTGAATCCCTGTTCTGCTTACTGTCGCATTAGTTAGTTTTATTACCTCTTTTTTAAAAATGTAAACCACCCAGGGTTGAAGATGGTGACACTATAAATAAGTAAATAAATAAATAAAAATGCACACAAAATTTAGCTCAATTGCTGAAAGACAACACCAACTTGACAATAAGGATATGGTGGTATTCATTGGAGCCAGGCCCTCTGTGATAAAACAAGCCTATTCCCTTCATCCAATTTTGCCCTCAAATTTTAAAAACTGTAGAAGCTTCTTTTTTAAAAAATCAAACTTTAAAATGTAAACTTGACAGATTTATCTACTCGGAGCTGTTACGTTCATCCAATTTTATTAAAAATGTTCTTAAGAAATTTTAATTTCCCATTTTTAGTAATAGCTAGTAAGAAAAATGAAAATCTGGATTTCTTAATCTCATTTTCAATTTAGACAGTGTTTAAATAGGTAGTTTTTGACTTAGAGACTTCTCTAATTCAGAGATGATCTGAATTATTTTCAGAACTGGAATCTGAACCAAATCTTTTGGTTATTGCATAACCTCACATAATGTTTTTTTTTGTCCTTGTGGTTTGTTGTATTGAAACTTACTTTCAACCTTCAGTTGTCTAGATAGTTTCATTAGAATCCAGTAGATGGTGTTGGTGTACTGTTAACCATAGTAGTATATATTGCCACATGGGTGGCAAAACAGTTCTGTTCCTATTTACTACCATTCTTTATGAGGAATTGGTATCAAACTGGCAAACCATATTTTGTTTAGTAAATGAGAAAGAAATGGATTCTATATGTTTCTCTAATCCTTATGTCACTTACAATTGCATATAGAAGCTTCTGTTTAATGAGAATATATTAGACAAAAGTCCAACTCAACTTCTAAAAAGATATATACAACTTATAAAAATACTGGTGAGCAATCCTTCTTTTCTATAAAGTCACACTGTGAGGTTAATGAAGATCAGGTGCAAGGTGATTGCCTTCTTAAATGGAAAGCCTTTGAATATATAGGATTTAGTGCACCTAAAAACCTTCCCATGAACAGTTCCATATCCAGAGTTCCTTCATTTCTGTAAAGAGCACCGCCTTAATGGAGAGAGCGAAGTTCTCTTACCAAAGCAACAAAGAGGGAAACATAGCTGGAGTCCAGACAATGAAAGTGGATTACAAAAATTTTTAGCCTAATCTACTTTATAGGGTTGACAACTGGAGACTTTGCACTGCTGTTGTGGAGAATAGTTTGACTGGAGACAGTGTGACTTTACAGAAGAAAACGTATGGTACACCAGGATTATTAGAACCAGAAGAAGGTTAAGTAACACTCAGGTTTCCCTGAATTGATTAATAGTCTTCATGACCATTTTTGCTTTTTGAAGAGATTCTGCATCATAAATTTATTCAGATATTAATATATTTGAAGTTAAATGAATTATATTTGAGAAAATGTATGAAGTAAAGCATATTCTGTCTTGTTTCCTATTGCATATATGGAGCATACAATGGAGCATTTCCTGAAATGACAATCTGATCTTCATCCACCAAATTAAAATACCAATATGAAAAAATGAATCAGAAACCTGCCCTCAAAAGAATAGATAGAAAATAAAATAAACTTTATCCAGTTCATCTTATTTTTACTTATGATGGGGGTGATACTGAAAATCCTAACTACAGAATATTTTTGACATAGGATTTGTTTTACCAATGCTTATATAATAGAGGTAGAAATTAAAAGTTGGTAAAATACCATTATGTACAAGAAAATAATATTATTATTACTATTATTATGTATAACTAAATTGACTCAGGCAATACACTGTTTACTAAGTAAGCACTTACGTATGTTAAAAAAATGTATAAATAAAATATTTTTAAAAAATCCTAACTTCTAAAATATTCAGTGATAGACCAATTTAGCCAGTTTACTGGATAAGATACCTGAATTAATGCTTTAGGCCTAGTTTTGTAGCACAACCGGTCTTGGTCATTTTGCAGCATGAGCTGTGCTAAGAAAGGGATGGGAAGAATGTAGCCATCTTGGCTGTCATAGCAGCTTTCAATATATACATACTGAAGTATATATTAGTATGCTTTGTATACTAATAGTATACTATTAGTACATTAATTAGTATACAGTTAATTAGTTTCTCTATTTCTCGCCCTCTACACACACACACACACACAAACAGACATGTATTTTTTTGTTATTAGACAGTAGTAAGTATTTCAACCCCATACAACATCTGACAAAGGTACTATTTTCCTCTGAAAAGAAGACTTTTGATGATAAGTATTGTTAGCTGCTCTTGGACCAAATATGTATATTTCTCAGTTCTCAAGCTACATTATCTCTGATTTGCATTCTGTCAAAGTGAAGCTTTTACAAAGTTATCTTTTTGCCTTGCTTTTTGCTTTGTAGTTCTGAATCCCTTCTTAGTTTGTGGAAGCAATCAATCATCAAGTCTCCATGCTGATTTATCTTTTGATATATCTGGTAATAACAGAAAAAAGGAACACAGCTATAAATACTTCTATCATCAATTACAGGTTAAACCCATTTCTGTGAAAGAGCTAATTTACCAGGAGATATAAGATTTGTTGTACTTTTAGTTTTGTCATAAGACAAAAAAAGGTCATAAGACATTTGTGTCTTGAAGATATAACTGCCCTAAAAAAGAACAATTATTAATAGTAAGCTATTATTTATATTATGTTATTAATAATGTAGGCTTTACAAATATTACTATCCCAAAAGTTAGCAAATTTTAAAACTTAATCCATTCTTTGCTAACTAATGTATAAGTTTAGAAAAGTAGTATCATATCAATATAAAGATATGAACAGAGACATAAAGTAATTACAAGTCCACATGATAATCCATACCTAGAAGGCCAGACACATAGAGTCTTATCTCCTCATACTCACACTGCATTTGAATAGAATAGTGGCACCAGTATTATGGAAGGAATATTTATGTACAGGTAGCTCTTGAGTTACAAACATTTGTTTAGTGACCATTCGAAGTTACAGTGCCACTGAAAAATGTGACATGACTGTTTTTCACACTTAATGACCATTGCAGCATCCCTATGGTCATGAAGAAAGTTCAGATGCTTGGCAACTGGTTTATATTTAGATGGTTGCTGTGTCTTGCGGTCATGCAACTTTTGCAACCATCTGACGAGCAAAGTCAATGGGCAAACCGGGTTCACTTAACAACCCATATTACCATGTTTCCCCGAAAATAAGACCCTGTCTTATATTTTTTTTTAACCCTGAAATAAGCGCTTGGCCTTATGGCCATGCCCAATTGGGCTTATTATCAGGGGAAACAGGGTACTAATTTAACAACTGCAATGATTCACTTAACAACTGTGGCAAGAACAGTCATAAAATGGGCAAAACTCACTTAAGAAATGTCTCGCTTAGCAGCATAATTTTTGGACTCAGTTATGATTGTAACTCGAGGGCTACTTGTACTGCTCTAATCTAGGAAAGCTACCATATGAGTGTCTCTCCTCTTTTCCAAATTTCTCAAACAATGAACCATTAAAGCACTTGTAGATAACAACAGAATCCCAAAATATGGAACTTTATCATTTCTGTTTCCTCTGGGTTTAGGAAATCTCATTTATAGAAAACCAGAGACATAAAATGATACCTAAAACAAGTGAATTAAATTGAAAACTCTGTTTAGCTGCTTTAGCTGAGCAGCTCTGAAAGGCGCTTGCTTCATTTTCAGAACACAGAGATAGGGCTTTCTTGATAGGGTTGCTCCAGGGCAGCCTCCCTTTGGCAAATCAAGAAATTCCAGAAGATGAAGTGCCAAAGTAAATGCCTAGAATGACATGGCAAAAGACAAGGAATGAAGATGACCAGAGTCATACATGTTCAGGCTTTACTGCATAGAGTAAAACAATCTGTGACCAAAACATAACAAGATAGATTTATTTTGACTACAGAAACTCTGTGGTTCTATTATTTTAAATGAGGCTATGCTTCTTCTGAAGGAACTGGAATACAATTTCTGGGTTTTCCTGGAGTCACAACTCTTACGGGAACAGCAGGTGGCCGTAAGCTTTGGTAGCCAAACTAGGAGCAACAGGCTCGACAACATTACCTGCACGGGGGGGGGGTGTGTGCACTGGTGATGGGAGCACTCAGGAATAGGCGGACATGTCCGGGGTGGGGAAGGCGGGGCGACGGTATTAGGGCTTCAACACACCAACTGCTGTATTCGCTGACATCCTCACTGCAGAGACGCCGGCACGAGGAGAGGCTGGGAAAACGCTGAGATGCCGAGACCAGCATTCGGAAAGAGGAGGGAGGGTGTGGCTTTAAATACAGGGCGGGGCGGCACAGTAACAAGCTCTTTGCTATAAAACAGCTGCATGCCTACAGAATGTAGCACTAATTTCAAATCGTTTAACGAGTGCAGTACGTTCCTGGAGCCAGCCGGATAATAAACCAGCATAGCACCGACCTGTGCGCGTGTGTTTCTTGGTGTTGCCGTGCTTAGCCTAGGATAAGCCTTAATTATTAGCCTTAATTATTATTATTAAGGCTTGATCTAGACTTCTGTGTCACTGCACATCAGAGAACATATATGTCTGCTCTTTGTTGTTGCATTTATACTTCTGCAAATATTAACATTGTTTGAATGTGCCTTGCCTTCTGCCTGTCTCCCAAAAGGAATTCAGATCAACCAATCAGCATGCAGGATGCACATCTCCACACAACATGTAGTTGAGATTTGGAAGGTGTGCACATTGACCTGTCTGCAATCATCTATAACCTATGCTTACCCATCAATCCTTTTGCGTCAACACCTATGCACAGTTGTGGCCAAGTCTAAATCAAGCCTGACACAGATCTTCTCCTGGCCATGTGCTAAACACACTACACCAATATAAGGATAGCCTGCCAAGGGAAATTCTCTGCCAAAACTGAAGTAGATAAATGTATAATATATAATTAGGGGCACTTCAGAAAGTTTATTTTTCAAAAAAGTAAAATGGTATTTGCAGTACTAAAGTGTTCTTCAAATTGTTAGTGGAAATAACTGGAAAAATATTTTTAGCAGTGTTTATTAATGGAAATGACAAGGCACAGAAACAATTAGATTAACTGCATAAAAGTCATGTTATGAAAAGGATTAATTATGCCTTTGTAGTTGTGTATACCGTTTACTTTTAGCATGTGACAATTGCAAATGCGCAACATTAGTTTAAGAAATGCAGATACAATTTGCATATGAGGGGGCAGTTTGGGGTGCGTCATACAAATTTGGTGAGAGCGAAACTGTCATTACTGGGAAATGTCAGGTATTTAAGTCAAATGGAATTTGGATTATTACAAAAAGGTAACCTTTCCTTTTCACTAATCTAGTTTATGGCAAGATGAGAGGCATTCTTTTTGATTTGGTAAGCCATGTTGGACTCTACCAAAATTATTTCGGCTGGTGAAATGAAATCATGCACACCTATATATACCACACATGCAGATAGTCCTTGACTTAATGACCACAATTGAGCTCAAA
The DNA here is from genome assembly GCA_030761175.1 of Masticophis lateralis. NCBI lineage: Eukaryota > Metazoa > Chordata > Lepidosauria > Squamata > Colubridae > Masticophis > Masticophis lateralis. The sequence goes on along the minus strand of JAUDYJ010000002.1, from coordinate 250,491,701 downwards.
ATTGCTGTTGCTAACTGAGACAGTTGTTATGTGAATTTTTGCCCCATTTTATGTCTTTTCTTGTCACAGCTGTTAAGTGAATCACTGCAGTTGTTAAATTAGTAACATGGTTGTTAAGTGAATCTGGCTTCCTGGTTGTCTTTGCTTGTCAGGTGATCACATGACCCTGAGATACTGCAATGATCATAAATATGAGTCAGTTGCCAAATGTCCATTTTGATCACGTGACCACGGGGAAGCTACAATAGTTTAAAAAAAATCCAGTAAAAAAAATCATGTCACTTTTTTCAGTGCCGTTGTAACTTTGAATGGTCACTAAACAAATTGTTATAAGTTGAGGACTACCTGTATTCACATACATGTTAATATATCAGGAAAGGAGAAGAAATCAGTTTACTTTGGAAGGAGAGAGATAATAATATTTTTAAATTGCTTGTTTGGAAAGAAATATAAAGTAAGAAAGAGGAATTCAACACCTGATGAATTCATGGACTTATTCATACAGGTGTTTGAGCAGTACTCTTGCTAACAGCCTTCATATTCCCATGTATATTTATTAACCAACCCAACCTTGTTGAGTTTCTGAGGTCCATAGTTGGCCAGGTGCTGCTATCTATGAATTGTTGTTTGCTGTTTGCCATTGTCAACTGAATTGAGCAAGGAACAACTGAATCGTTCCTTTCCTAGGACAAAGTGCAATACAAATATAAAGCTTCACTGTGCTTTACCTAGAAGATGTGGATAATAACCACCCTGTTGAAAACAGCAGATAATCAAGTGTTTGTTGTAACATCTAAATACATGTGAGATGGGCCTGCTAGGGTGAAAGGTGAAGGTGTTTCCACCCTCAGCTCCCATTTACATATCTGCACACCTTCTTGCCTAGCTGTGGTTTCTTAGTATTTATTGCTCCCACCAACTATTTCCAGGAAGAAGGAATGACCAGACATTGTTTCCTTCCCTAGATGTATATAAGAGAGGAAGAGTATTATACAAGCTGGGCACTTGCTTGCCAGTAGACTAGGTATAATAACAATAATCACTTTATCATTCTATAGTCATGTTCATCCAGATAATGTTGATACCCAAAATAATGAGTTCATCATATAGTTAATATTTCATTTGGTCTTTTGTTATGATGTTCCACTTTAGGCCAAGATCCTTTTGTTGATCATTTCTCCATCTTGTAGGAGGTCATTCAAGAGGGCATGCATAATTGATAGTGACTGGGGCTGGGGTTTTCTGTGGATTCTTAGTATTTGATACTAAGTTCAGTGCAGCACACCAACATTATTCATATGCCCCAACTAAAAGCAAGCCTTTATTCAGCATTTACAGTAGGTTCAATTTCAGCATTTACAGTAAGTTCAATTTCAATCCTTAGCAAGTTATTTACAACTACAGCTAGAAAACTCTCCCACCTCCTTCTTCCTGTTTTGAGAGAAGGCACAGCCACTTGGGATTCTAAGATGAAGAATGAGTGAACTTTTTTTCCTGTACTTCTATGTATTATATCCTTTAGGTGTTTTCTATATTGATGTGTATAGTTGGTTTCATGTACATGCATCACTATATTTTTATACAGAGTTTTTTTCTCTCTCACTATGTCAGCACTGTAGAAATACAATAGGAAAGGGCCAGTTCTAATAGGGTATTGAGACTTTCTTCAGTTCTTTCCCTATATGAGAACCGTGCTTAAAAGAAAAATCTTTATAAGTTGGAGCATTGGGTAAAATATAAATCTCAAGAACAAATCCAAAGTCCTAGATCTGAGGGGAAACATCAAAGGCATAATGGAGATAACATACTAAGCACCAATATACATGAAGATGTTCTAGATAACTTGGTAAAACACAATCTGAATACTACTATGCTACAGCTTCAGAAAAAGTCAATAAAATCCTAGGCCATATCAATAGAAGTATAACGACAAAATCAAGAGACATTATTGATCTCAGTTCCGAAGATGCATCAAATACTGTGTCCAGCTGTGTCTTTCCATATTTTAGAAAGGATGTTGATAAATAGCAGGATATCCAGAGATCAATCAAGGTGATAAGAGCACTAGCAGGAAAACGTACAAAGAACAGTTTGAACCTTTATATATTTTTTTTATTTAGATGTTTTTATCCTACCTTTATTATTTTTATAAATAACTCAAGCTGGCAAACATATACAATCCTTCCTTCTTCCTTCTCCTATTTTTCCCTTGGCAACAACCCAATGAAGTGAGGTGAGTTGGATTGGAGAGAGAGAGTGTGTGACAGGCCCAAAGTCACCTAGCTGGCTTTCATGTCCAAGGTGGGACAGAACTCACAACCTTCCAGATTCTAGCTGGTGCCTTAACCACTGGACCAAATTGGCTCTTGTGTGTTTTGCATGGACAAGAGAAGACTCCAGGAATACAAAATAACTCTCTTAAAATGTTTTAAGAGCTATCATTTAGAAGACAGGATATATTTTTTTTCAGAATTGTTCCAATAGACAGAATAAGGTGAAATGAATTTAAGTTACAAGGAAGTGGGGAATAGGGAAAAATTTAATGGTAACTGTTATGTATATAGTTTTGGCGGGAGATTTGAAATACAATGGGTCAATTGTGATTGGTCAGCTCCCTGGCCGGCAAGGTATATAAGGGGAGCTGTGTTACTGTAACCTTTGCTGAAGTCTCACTCTACATTAAAGAGCTGTTGTCACGCACTACCTTGCTTCTGCCTCCTCAATCGCCCAACTTAACAGTAACAGTTGTTCACTAATAGAACAGACAACCCTGGAAGGCGAAGATGTTTGTCAGAAATGTTTAAATAGAGACTTGATAGCCATGTATCAAAGGTACTGTAGTAGTGGACACCTGCAGTGTGTAGGGAATTGAATTAATGATCTCCAGGTCTCTTCCATCCTTTACATTCTGTGATTCAGCCACAGTGAAGTCATTAATAAAGAGTGTCATAGCATATTGTACTTCATCAAATGCTTTACTAAAGATTACTTGTTCTTGACTAATTAATGCTTTTTGGGGATCAAGTTGTTTTTAAGGTGCTTATATGTTGATCTTTTACTGATCTATTCTAGAATCTTCTTCGATATTAATATTTAGTTCTGATTCTGAAGTTTAAAACAAAAATAAACATGTTTACTGAACCACATTTTACCAATCTCTTTTTTTTATTAATTTATAATATAAAATACAAAAATGCAAAAGAAAATAGTAGGAAAGATAGGGGAAGGAAAAAGTAAGGGAAAAAGAAAGGGAAAAGTATAGGAAAAGCGGGGGGAGGGGGGGAGAAAAAGTGTTGACTTTCAACTCCCTTTAGTGCAATAGAATAATACAGTATAAAAACATTAAACCTCAACTTTTTATTTTTACATAATTGTATAAACTAGCAATTTCTATAACAACAAATCTATCTAAACCAAAAATCAAGGTTTCATTTTTTTCCACCTCGAGCACAAAGTCCAGAAGTGATTTCCAAGTAGAAACCAAAGTAATTGTGTTTGTTTCTTTAATCAAAGCAGTCAATTTAGCCATCTCTGGCATCTCCATCAACTTTTGCAGCTAATCTCAAGTTTCATTTTGCTTTTTAAATTTCCTAAAATAACTCATACTTTCTTATTGGAAAAGATTGAATCAAAATAGCGATCAAGTTGCTCAACCTTTTTTGTTGTTGGCTGTAAGCATTTTGCATTTGAGCAGCTGATATACTGATTCTTTTCTCTTTGTTTTGCATATGTACATTTTCGTAGAATCTTTCATCATTTCATCTCCTTTCTAAACGTTAGCTTTTCTGCAGTGTTTTTCTATTTAGGGCTTCAGTTTGTGCATATTCAGAGAAAACCGAGCATGTCAGGGATTGGAGCCTAATCATCCAAATTATATGATCCCCTTATTATGCTGTATGAAGTATGATATTCTTGTTCACATTTTTAACCTATTGCACTATATTGTTTGTCATGTACTTACTGAGTAGCAGTTATGTTTTGTGTGAGGAGGTAGCGTAGAACTATCTAGTTCAAGAGTCTCCAACCTTGGCAAAGCTGGCTGGGGAATTCTGGGAGTTGAAGTCCTCCAGGCTTAAAGTTGCCAAGGTTGGAGACCCCTGACCTAGTTGACCCTGCTTATTAAGAAGGGTCAGTCTGGTCAGTCATTGGTTGGGAGACAAGTTAGAAATACTAGAGCTGTTGGTAGGATTAGGAAATTGAATAAATATTCTGAAAGAAAAGCAATACTTATCAACTTTATTACTAACAATGGTGCATGGATTCAGCCACGAGGAACTGGGGAGTGAGGTATAAGAGCTCCAATGTAAAAATTGTTTGTCATAGGATCAGGTCATAAAAAAGCTTATTCTAAACTATTGGCTAATGAGATGCCAATGTATTTAAAACTTTTATCTATTTTCCTAATGGCTGACATTGGAGTTATTCCCCACAGAAAAATAAGCATTGCAGCAGAAATAAAATTGATTGCTGATACTATAGCAATCAATTTGATAAGCTATAATGGTGTTACAGAAAGATGGATGAAAGTGGCTTCATCAAGAATGCGGATATAAAAGTGACAGCTGTGTGCCATAAAATATGGTGAACTGTATTTGTTTTGTTTCTCAAATCCTTTTCATATGGAAATATAAATATAAGCATGCTTTGATTATATTTGAAATTAATATAAAAGAAAAGTGCTTAGGAAAAGAAAAAGGAAAGCTACAAACCAAGAGATTTATACAAAAAATACTTCAAGGAAAATTCTTTGTCAAAGAATTGTAATAATTACAAAACATTTTTAAATGCAACATTTTAATTTGAAATTACTCATAGCTGTTTTCCATAGAACAACCTTTTCCAACCTGACATCTTTCAGATACACTGTGACTAAAATCTGAAATTAGAGTCCTAAGATATGGCTCATGTCTCATTGTCTGGTCCATTTTATAAAGATGCATGGCTTAAATTTTTATAAATCTCCTGTAAATTTTAGGCATTGTGATCTATTCTATGTATAGCTGCTGTTAGCCGACCAGTATAACTCAATTACTTTCAACACACTTGTTTTATTTTACTGTTTCAAAAATTCACCAAGATCTAACCATATCAACCATGTCAACCATATTGCTATTTCTCTTTTATTTGTTCATTTTATTTTATACTTTCGAAATATTTGTTTTGTTTTTCATGGGACCTTGGTCAATGCCTTCTACATATTCTGTCTAGAACATTCTATCATGTATCTGGAATCCAGTATCCACCATCCATCTCTTGTTTTAAAAATCAGCAAGATAGTGCATGTAATCTTCAGGACTTCTACCAAATAATAGGTTTGTTTGTTTTTAATTACTGAAAACTTGGAAGATCTTAGTCAAGAATGTTAAAAGCTTTCAACATCTCAATGAAATCTTAGAAAATGTTGGTAGTCATTTCTGAAATCACTTGGGGTTTTGGCAATCTCACATTAAATCTTGCGCAGTTTAGCTTTTGAGAGGAGCATGTGAGTTATTGTGCAATATTTGTAGTACTGGGCATGAAAGCATTTCAACAACAAAGTGGCTGTCTCTCCCAAAATCTTCAGTGATTGGCTACAAAAAGCTGGACGGGCTCTAAATAACAGCTAATTGTATTCTAATCTAATGGTCCTCTGGATTTTTGCAGCTCAAATTTGGTAGCTGTAGCCTGCTCATGCTCACTAAGGTTGATGGAAGTTGGAGAATGCTAGATTGTCTATTCTAGCGTAGGCATTGACCTCTTTGTACACTGTGTTTAACTGGCTTTTGAATAAACTCAACCAATTATTTATTTATTTATTTATTTATTTATTTATTTATTTATTTATTTTATTAGATTTATATACCGCCCTACTCCCGAAGGACTCAGGGCGGTGAACAGGCGAGAAATAAAACACATAGATATAAAATTTAAAAGCAATATAAAACCACATTAAATAATTTGGCCCAGGACAAATTAAAACACCCCAATGGTTAAAACAGATTTAAAATTTACACTTTAAAAGGGAAAAGTTAGGCCAGGCCAGCCTTTTGAAATAAAAAGGTCTTGAGGATGCGGCAGAAGGTGCATAGATCCGGGATCCTCTGTATCTCCGGGGGGAAGCTCATTCCAGATAGTAGGTGCCCCACAGAGAAGGGTCTCCCCCTGGGGGCCAGCAGTCGACACTATTTGGCCGATGGCACCCGGAGGAGCCCTTCTCTATGAGAGCGTACTGGCTGGTGGGAGGCTACTGGTGGCAGCAGGCGGTCCCATAAATTAATCCAAGCACTTTACATTTAGCCTCAGACAGTGTCTTGCTTTGGGGTAAAGAAACTCCTCCTCAGCCCAGTGTTATGCTAATTATTTAAGGGAGCATTATATGTTTTTTCTGTCCATAATTGATAAAAAGCTGTGGAGAAGTTTTTTTCTGTGAAAAAGTTTCTCCACAGAAAATGCAGTGTATCAGTCTTCCAGTTCTGTAGTTTTGATCCTCTACAACCATGAGACAGATGAAAATAAAATAGAAGGACTTTATGGGGAGGGAGTTGAGTGTTTTCAAACCTGTTCGTAATCATATAATAATCATTCAGGTATTCTCATGACAAAAAATAATAAAAATGGCAAGAATGGCATAAGAGAGGTATTATAGCTTCTTTTTTAGCAACCAAGCAAGAAAGTGGTTGGTTTCTTTGTATCTTGGAAATGGGACCAGTTTTGCCCTGGCTTCTCCTACTCTGAAGTTTCAGAGCCAGGCAGGATAGCTTCTTTAGAAAAAAATGACTTAACATAAAAACATTGTCTGGGTTTACACAACACTCTAGCTGGTATATTATGCAAACTCAGGTAGTATGGTTAACTTATGGTTCAGTATACTACATCAGCACAGACAACTGCATTCATTAATTAAGCCATTATTTAGTTAGTCATGGGTTAGAGTCCTGTGCCTCATACACAGCCTTGTGTGCCTGTATGCAGTTTGTGCTGCTCAGAACCTTATGGAGCATGAAATTGCTTAGATCCAGTCAACAGTCAGGGGGAAAAAAGCCTTGGGTGAGCAAAAATAAGATATTCCATAGAAAAATGGGTTGTTGAAAACACAGAGCATAAGCATGTATAAAACAGAATATCCAATCTAGGAGCAAAAGTGTTTGAGCTTTTACAGCAAACTGGGACTCAATAAATCTCAGAGCATTTTGAGACTTAGAAGCTTACTTTATTTGAACTACTTTAAAACAAAAACAAAATGTCAATATCAAATAATGTTATGTTATGTTAATTTTATTTCTATACCGCCCTTCTCACGAAGGTCTCGGGGCGGTGTACAGCCAATTTTAAACACAAATATACAGACATCATAAATAAAATTATTAAAATCATTAGACAATTTCAGCCAGAATTAAAACCCCAAGTTAAAACTCCAATTTAAAAATCATTTAAATAGACAGCCCCGCCTGTCGGAACAGTAGGGTCTTGAGGGCACAGTGAAAAAATATCAGCATGAGATATCCTATATGCCAGATTCTCAGAGATTCTCAGAGATAGCCTTTCTTTTAGCAAAGGCATCTAAAAAGGAGGGTTTCAAGATGGTAGCCATGACAGCATAATCAAAGCTTTGCTCCACTTTATGTTTATAATGTGAGGTTGTGATCATGTGATTGTGGGCCCCATCTTTTTTATCCCTCCCATTGACACTGTCACTATTTATAAATTGACACTGTCACTATTTATTCATTTCTTTTTCGGTTCCTATGTGAGAGTTGTGATGTGGAGATTGAGAGTTTTCCTAAACAACAGTTTTCCACTTGCTTATTCACGGTCACCTAACCATGCAATAAACAAGGTTGAAAACATGTTATTTATAGATATTAAAGAATAGACCTGAAAAAAGTTCCATTAAAATATTATGGTCTTTCAGTAGTAGGAAATCTCTTGGAGATAGCATGGAGAAAAGAGCAATTCCTAATGGAGCAAAGTGAGAATTCCCAGATGATCCTTGCAGAAGTCTCTCAATATCTTTGAGCACAGATATTCTCAGCCGTGCAAGATTGCTCAGTTTTACAGAATTTTGCTCTTGAAATTATCTTCTTGTTGATGTTGTTGCATGTTAAAACTGGAAATGCAATTCAAGTAATTCCAGGCTATGCTGAAATAGAACTTAATAGACGTCATCTACTTTACTTTCATATAAACCATACAGAGGACTATAGCAGGATTCTTATGTACCGTATTTTCCGGGGTATAAGACGACTTTCTAACATGCAAAAATCTTCTCAAAAGTCGGGGGTCGTCTTATACGCCGGGTGTCGGTCTCCTGTAACCAGGCAGACCAGCCCGAAAGGCTTTGATGAGCCTTAAATGGCTCTAAGGAGCCAAGCTGAATTGCCTGCTGAGTTGCCGCTAATCAGCTGAGTTACACGCAAGCCCTGTGTAAAAGGGAAAAACTTCCCTTTTACACAATGCTGGTGCAGCTGGGATCGCCAGACCTTGGATGGCCAAGCCCCGGGTAAAAGAGAAAAACTTCCCTTTTATACAATGCTGGCCATCCCAGCTGAGTTGCCTGATTAGCCCCGTTTAAAAGGGAAAAACATCCCTTTTACACCACGCTGGCCATCCCAGCTGCTAATTTTTGCCTGCTAATTGGTACCTAGCAAAAATCCCCCCCCCCTCCAGCTTGCTTACCTTAGCTGCTAGCCGCAACGCTTGCCTTGCCTTGCCTGCAATCCATTGCATCAGCAAGCAACTAAATCTCCCTGCCTGCAATCAAGCAGGCAGGGAGTTGTGGACTTCAACTCCCAGAATTACTCAGCCAGCAAAGCAAAGCTGGCTGAGGAATTCTGGGAGTTGAAGTCTACAAGTCTTAAAGTTGCCAAAGTTGCAGACCCCTGTTCTATTGGGTAAGGTTTTTTCCCCTTTGGGAGCTTTAAAAAAATAGTTAATTGGGGGGGGGGGTTAGTTGTTCTTTTTTAAACCTAGCCATTTAAAGGCTAGATCTAAGTTTTAGGCTAGGAAGTTTTAAATTTAGCTTTCATATAAAAATAAAAATAAAAATAAAATAATATTTGTGTAGCTTTCTGAGGTTTAGTGTGTTTCTGTAGTATTTCACTCTAACTACACAAACGCACAAAATATCACAAAGCTGTATGTGGAATTTTGTGTGTGTAAAGTGTGAAAGTTGTTTTTTGGGGCTTTTTGTGGCTGTGTGAGGTCCCTGCTTGTTGCAGGGGCCATTTTGGGTCTAGCACAGCTGCTTTTACATTGTGGGTGAGCCAGTTGATGTTTTTTAATTTTTATTTGGTGTGCATTGGAAGAGAGGTCGTCTTATAAGGCAAGTATAGCCCAAACCCTATATTTTTACAGGAAAAGTCAGGGGTCGTCTTATATGCCCAGTCGTCTTATACGCCGGAAAATACGGTAGTTTGTATGTGGTTTATGAATTACCAAGAGGTTCAACTAACTCACATGAGCTGACAGAGAAGGATTGAGACTGATATGAACAATCCTACATTGCTAAAATGAATCTTGCATATGATATTTGCCTGAAAATAAGTATATACTAGAAGAAAGCATTCCAAAGCTCCAATTAAGACTCTGCCACTTAGGGCCTGTTGCAGTGTCATGGCAATAAGCTTTAAAAAGACATTCTCAAGGGAGACATATCTCACTATAATATCTCTGATCCACAGGTTGCAACTTGTTGTTGGATTGATTCTGTATTAGAAAAATGAGTTTGTATTTTTATTTTTCATGCTTTGGAAAACAGATGCATAATAATGTAAGTCCATGTGAGACTATTTCCTACAATTATAATAGTAACAGTGAATGGATGGATGGATGGATGGATGGATATGGCAATAGAAGGAAACATGAACTGTTTCTGGTCTGAATTAGTTATTGAAAAAAATCTACCTAATATATCTCTGATTTAAACAATATTTTGCTATTTAATGTAAATATTCCAAGATGGATAAATCACACATTTCCAAAAACCATCTGGAAAAATGCTATTTCACTGTTCCTTTATTTCAAAATACAAGAAGTAATACAATAGCTAAATTTGCTTAAAAATACAATTATACATCACTTAACAATGGCAATCCTGCAGTCCTAGTTGCTGATGTAATTCCAGGTTCATTAAGCAAGAAGAGATAGGAATCCCATGTAAGCAGCCAGAGGGTGCATGAGATTCTCACTGGAGATACTGTGAGAGGGCAGGAGGGGGGGGGGTACTGTGGGAGGGGGTGCTGTAGTCAGGTGCTATGGAGTGTGGGTGGGAGAAAAAACAGGAGTGTTAGGAACTTCCAACTTCCTGCAGGCTTTCCCATTAATTTTGCTTCAGGGGATCTGGCAGGAAACATTGAAAATTATGATTGCATAACCACAGTTCACTGCAATATCATAATTGAGTTCATGATCACATGACCATAGAGATATTGGATTAGCCACAACTTTGCGGACCAGTTGTAAGTCCCCCCCCCTCATTCAGCTCCATCACATCTTTGAACAGCCACTGAACAAGTAATCATAACCTATATTACCACTGTTGTGAACTGCGAACATCAAATTATATTTGAAGTTGTGAGAGAAATCCTTAATCATTACATAATAAATACTGTATTTTCCAGCGTATAAGACGACTTTCTAACACACAAAAATCTTCTCAAAAGTTGGGGGTCGTCTTATACGCCGGGTGTCGGTCTCCTGTAACCAGGCAGACCATCCCGAAAGGCTTTGACGAGCCTTAAATGGCTCTAAGGAGCCAAGCTGAATTGCCTGCTGAGTTGCCGCTAATCAGCTGAGTTACACGCAAGCCCCGGGTAAAAGGGAAAAACTTTCCTTTTACACAACCTGGCCATCCCAGCTGCTAATTTTTGCCTGCTAATTGGTACCTAGCAAAATTTCCCCCCTCCCCTCCAGCTTGCTTACCTTAGCTGCTAGCCGCAACGCTTGCCTTGCCTTGCCTGCAATCCATTGCATCAGCAAGCAACTAAATCTCCCTGACTGCAATCAAGCAGGCAGGGAGTTGTGGACTTCAACTCCCAGAATTACTCAGCCAGCAAAGCAAAGCTGGCTGAGGAATTCTGGGAGTTGAAGTCTACAAGTCTTAAAGTTGCCAAGGTTGGAGACCCCTGTTCTATTGGGTAAGGTTTTTTCCCCTTTTGGGAGCTTTAAAAAAAATAGTTAATTGGGTTTTTTTTTAGTTGTTCTTTTTTAGACCTAGCCATTTAAAGGCTAGGTCTAAGTTTTAGGCTAGGAAGTTTCAAATTCAGCTTTCAAATAAAAATAAAAATAATAAAAATAAAAATAAAAATAAATAAAATAATAATAATAAAAATAAAAATAATAAAAATAAAAATATAAAATAATATTTGTACAGGAAAAGTCAGGGGTCGTCTTATACGCCCAGTCGTCTTATACGCCGGAAAATACGGTAGCTGAAAGTCATGATCCTGGCTTCCACTCAAACTTTCCGATGCAATATTTTCCCACCTATTTTCAGAATAGAATGTTTCCAAAGAGTTAAATATCCACATGACTCCTGAAAACCCAATCTATGCTCCAAGGTTTTCTCACCATTTGCACTCTTGGAAATAAATCACTTGTTCTGCTGTATGTTGTATAATAGCAGAAATAATAGCTTTTCAACACAGGCCATAAAAATAGTATTCTGCTATATTTTTATTCTATATATGGATAGGTGACGAATATAATCCCAATGATATACTTGAAAATCAGATAGATAAAATGCACTTTCCTCAAATGGTAATCTCAATTTAGCTAAAAAAAATGATCCATTATCCCCAATTTCTTATGTCAATTAATCTGAAGAAAAAAATATTTTATATTAATATAGAAATACCTCTAAAGACATAAATAATGTGAGGGGAAATATTCATTTTAATAACATTACTTTTTACCCCACATTAATAACATTACTATTACCCCAGGTTAATAGAATTTTAACCCAAGTGTTTATATCCTAATTCAATGTTTACTTAAAAATTATTTTTTTCACATATTGGGAAATATTTTGAGATATGTGAAATCCCAAATATTTAATGCTATCAGTAGAAATCACAAAATCCAATAATTTAGATAACCACATTGGTATATTTGGACCCAAAAGAAGTAAGCAAGATTTAGCCCAATTAATCTTATAATCACTTTTTAAAATGTCGTACTATCTTTATAAAATTATATAGAGTTAGAATACTGATTCAAAACTGCTAAAATATCACCAGCATGTAGAAATAATTTCTACTCGCCCCTGCCAATATAATAGGAACCTGAGTAGCGTAGGGAGCTAATGCCTCCTACTAAAGGCAGCAATTAACAGCCAGCTGCCTGCAATTTCTGCGAGTTCAATCCTAGCCAGGCTCAAGGTCGACTCAGCCTTCCATCCTTTCTAAGGTGGGTAAATTGAGGACCCAGTTTGTGGGGGCAATAAGCTGACTTTGTATAAATATACAAAAGTATGAAGGCTATTGCTTAACACACTGTAAGCCGCCCTCAGTCTCTGGAGAAGGGCGGCATATAAATCAAATTTTTAAAAAAATCTTTAACGTCTCATGACTGCCTTATAAGGGTTACCAAAGGTTCAAGGATCAAATTAAATAGCAAGGGTGACAATTAGCAGTCCTGCTGAATACCACACTGTAACTGAAAAGAGCCCAAAAATTTAATATTTTATCATACCAACACCAAGTTGCAAATAATAAATTGATTGATTAATTTGTATTTATATTTCATATTCCTAACTTAGGAGGACCTTTGCTCAGGTTTGCATTGTGTACCAGTGATGCCTTTTCCTGGATATCGGGGGCCTCTCCGCTTGGTCTCTCATGCCCTCATCATCTCCTGTTTGAACTATTGCAGCCCACTCTATATGGAACTACCATTAGAAAGTAACTGGAAGCTTCAGCTGGTGCAAAGTCCAGCTATGCAAGCAATTTTTGGCCCCAAAATAAGGGCGCATGTAACACCTCTGCTCCATGATCTCCATTGAGTGCCAGTTTGCTTCCGGATCCAATTCAAGATGTTAGATGTGTCTTATAAAGCTCTTTATGGATGGGGCCAGACTACCTATAGAACCATCTTTGTCCCATTATATCAACCCATCCAGTGGTGAAATCCAATTTTTTTTACTACCAGTTCTGTGGGTGTGGCTTGGTGGGTGTGGTGTGGCTTGGTGGGTATGGCAGGAGAAGGATACTGCAAAATCCCCATTCCCATCCCACTCTGGGACCAGCTAGAGGTGGTCTTTGCCAATTCTCTGAACTACTCAAAATTTCCACTACCGGTTCTCCAGAGCCTGTCAGAACCTGCTGGATTTTACCCCTGAACCCATCCCACTTAGTCAGGCAGGGAAGATATGTTACAGACCCTGTTGGTTAAAAAATTCTAATTGGTTGGATCTAGGAAGAGAGCTTTCATTGCTGTTGTTCCCATCCTATGGAATATTTTTCCCCCAGAGGTAAGCCAGACCCCTATTCTCCTGGACTGAAAAGGAGTTAAGATATGGCTCTGTGGCCTTGCATGAGGAAAGGGGAGCACACAATCACAGGGCTGGTTAGTTCCCTGAAAGCCCTCTTTCTTTTTTTAACTAATTTTAATCTGTTGCCTCTTCTTATTTTTTAAAAAACTTTTATACATACTGTTTTATATTGTAACATTTTACTGTACATCTCCTAGAGTCCCTTTTTGAGAGAGATGGCAGTACAGAAGTATGAAAAATAAATAAATAAAACCATCAGTGCCCATGGCATGGCAATCAGTTGATATTGGTAATCCTTAACTTAAAATCACAATTGGGAACAGAATTTCCCAATTCTGGGAAAGCTAAGCAATGTGGTCATTAGACAAAACACCACATGGCCACACTAGTAGCGATGACAGTTCTAGGAGTCCTAGTTGAGATCCTTAAGCCAGGACAGTAACATCAGTGGATAAGGACCTCATGCTTCTCCTGCTTTGTTGTGCTTGCCTTTGTTCAACTTCCCCAGGCAGTGGACACATGGCAGGGGACAGCAGGGGTCTGTGGCAGAATGCAGGGCACCCAACTTGGCAGAGATGGGGAAGATGGGTAGGGGGAGTTGAAGTACCCTTGCAGTTGTAAGCGAGGGTGGGCTACTCAGTGCCAAATTTTGATTACCCTGCCCACAGTGACCACAGGACAATGCAACAGCTTTAACTTTGGAGACCAAGTGTAAGTCCATTTTTTTAGCACTGTCATAACTTCAAACAGTTGTTGACTGAACGATTGTAAATTGAAGACTACCTGTATTATTTTGGCTAGCTTGATTGCCAAACTTTTTCAAAATACATATAGACAAATTATTTACCCATGTATATATTCTTTAAGTCTAATTTTGATTCAACAGACAATGTTACATTTCTATACCGGGTTCTAGACTGTGTCACCTTGGCTTGTTGCTGCAAAAAGTAATTTAATCACTTTTTAGAGAAGGGCAAAGAAAATAATCAAACTGCTTGTGCTTCTTTCAAATAAAAGCTTGACAATAACACTTTTATCAGCTTCAAGAGAAACTATAGGCATCAGTATTCACAGGAAGAGCCATTGTCACTTGGGTATTACAGAATGCTTTTCAATTAAAAGAGCAAACCTCATAAAAGGATTTAGAAATGGGCTTCATTGAAAGAGAACTGAAGGAAGTTGCTTGATATTTGACAACAATAGCTACAGTGATTTGTAATCATGAAGGGCAGAAGATAACATATAATTTGTATTGGTAAAAATAGAGGGATGAGTGGAATTTGTGCAGTCATTCTCCTATCTCTGTGCAACATCATTTCTCAAAAGCGTCCTCACTTTAACAAACTACAGCCAACTCCAGTCTTATAAGGTCTTTTTTAATTGCTTCTTTATTTCTTCTTTCCTGCTGTTTCGTCAGTGGAGAATAAAACATTTTTATTTTTTGTTTTTAACCAAGAGTGCAAACTACATTTCTGCTTGATTGTTAGTGATGTAGGGTCGGGAGCTTAGATTTATTAATAATTACATCTTTGCTTAATAATATATTGTTGTGCATGGTTATGCTGCTACAGTTTACAACAAAATTGATTTGTTACATAATGTATTCATCCTTTGAAAAACATTTTTTTCTGAAAAATGTATTTTAAATGGCTTAATAAATAAATGGCATCCTTATTTCATACCTTGTATCAGAGTTCCTTTTTTCTGAAATAAATGCACTGTTAGCCAAAGATGCTGCATATACAACTATCGAATTCCCATTAAAACAAAAGTATATATTATTCTGTATTGTTAAAATAAGAGACGGGGAGAGTGAATTTTGTAGAAGATAAAAACCAGTACCATGCCCTTTGTCACATTGTAAATATCAATTTAATTTAAAATAGCAGCAGGTGCTGTTCATTTTGTAGTGACTCACGTGTAAATATTGCATCTGCCTTTATAGGAAATGATGTGCGAACAAAATCTGTAGCTGCTATGATTAGTAGTTGCTGATCTTTAAAGATAAGTAGACAAGACTAAAAGGGGGAAAGTGGGAAAATGCGTCACTTTCTGAACAAGAAACTTTCTCGAGATACCAGAAGTGACGAAGCTGTAAATAAAAATGATTGTAATGAATCATTTCTCTGAAGTACAGCAACTTATAAGAAAAAAATATGAAGGACATTCAAGATGTCCTTCATATTTTGAAGTCACCAGGGGAAACCAAATACAGTGGGGAAAGCACATAGAAAATAAATGCATTTGTCTTGGTTGGTTTAGATGAACTAACAATTGAACCCTATTGAATTTCTATCAAACCATTCCATGGAATTGTTGGCTATTGTTTTAGACTATTTGTTTAGTATTGTTGTTTCTGAGGTCCAAATGCTACTTCCAATAACTTTCTGTGCCCTGAGGTAATTGTCTGGCACTCAGCCTTGGATTGCTCAGTGGCTAAGATGCTGAGCTTCGTGATCAGAAAGGTCGGCAGTTCGGTGGTTTGAATCCCTAGTATAGGTCTCCTGCGTGAGCAGGGGGTTGGACTAGATGACCTCCAAGTTCCTTCCAACCCTGTTACTGTTATTTTTTTATTTTTTTTATTTTTTTATTGGTTCGATTTATATACCGCCCTTCTCCGGAGACTCAGGGCGGCTTACAATGCATTAAGCAATAGCCTTCATACTTTTGTATATACCTGCTTAGTAGGGCTTTCGGGCCCCCCTAAGCGGTGTTCTTTTTTATACAAAGTCATCTTATTGCCCCCACAATCCGGGTCCTCATTTTACCTACCTCGAAAGGATGGAAGGCTGAGTCAACCTTGAGCCTGGTGAGATTTGAACTCCCAGTAACTGCAGGCAGCTGGCAACTAAGTGCTACTTTAACAGCACTTAGTCCACTGCGCCACCAGGCTCTTATTCTGTTATCTCCATAACACCTGAGGGCAAACAAGAAGCAATGGGTGGAAGTTTGTCAGAGGAAAATTCAACTTGGAAATAAGGAGGAATTTCCTAAGTAAGAATGATTAATTTATTGAACAGCTTGCCGCCTGGGCTTTTGGGTACTCCATCGCTGGAGTTTTTCAAGAAAAGATTGTGTAACCATTTGTCCAGACTGGTGTAAGGATTCCTGCCTTGGGCAGGGGAAAGGACAAGACCTCCAAGATCCCTTCCAGCCCTGTGATTCTATGGATCTAGCACTTTGTGTGACGTTTTTATTCCCCAAATCTGGCTTCCTATCTTTCCAATTACCGTATTTCCTGCCATGCAGGCCTCAAAATTAGGAGTCACTAAACAGGGGCTCAGAACATTTCCTCACAGTTTTGAAGTCTTGCACAAGTATAGTTTCATGGGCTTGTCCATCAGCTTCACCAATTAACCATAAGTACTTGATAAGAGGAATATTAGCTTTGCTAAGTAGATCCTCACAGGGCTTGCAGAACTATATTTTAATTATCTTAAAATGTGATTAGAGGGGCTTTATATCAGGAACTGAAAAGGCATATGGGTGCACTGGCCATCTGATTTTCGGGCCTTCTGGGCCCACCAGAAGTAGGGAAACAGGCTGTTTCTTGCCTCCAGAGGACCTCAGAGGGTGGTGGGGAAAGCCTCTTTTTTGTTTTTTAAAAAGTTCAATTTATATGCCGCCCTTCTCCGGAGACTCAGGGCGGCTTACAATGCGTTCAGCAATAGCCTTCATACTTTTGTATATTTATACAAAGTCAGCTTATTGCCCCCACAAACTGGGTCCTCAATTTACCTACCTTAGAAAGGATGGAAGGCTGAGTCAACCTTGAGCTTGGTGAGATTTGAACTTACAGTAATTGCAGACAGTTGAATGTTAATTACAGTGCTTTAGTCTGCTGAGCTATCCAGGCTCCTCTCCCCATCCTCCAGAGCCTTTCTAGGAGTCTGGGAAGGGCGAAAACTGCCCCCCCCCCCCGAGGCCCTTTGGAGGCCAGAAACGGTCCATTTGCCAACTTCCAGAAAACTACCAAAAACTACAGGCTGAAAAAGAGACCTGAAATCCCGTCACCGCCACTCTGTTCTTCACGCTGGCCATGCACATGCACCCCATTGCCTGCCAGTGCAGCTCACAGCCAGACCCGGCCAGGAGTGTTATATTATTTTAGAATCATAGAGTTGTTTAGTTCTAGAATCACAGAGTTCAACTCTCTGCTCAGTTCAG
Organism: Masticophis lateralis; assembly: GCA_030761175.1. Taxonomy (NCBI): domain Eukaryota; kingdom Metazoa; phylum Chordata; class Lepidosauria; order Squamata; family Colubridae; genus Masticophis; species Masticophis lateralis. The sequence goes on along the minus strand of JAUDYJ010000002.1, from coordinate 250,474,066 downwards.
GATTTGGTAGAATTATTGCAGATATTATTTTGCTTACAAATTTCCAAGGTACAAACGATGTGATCATCGATGTGAACAAACCTGTCTGGAACTTCAGCCTAGAAGATCCCGAAAGTCAGGAGAATGTTAGCTTACAGTGCACCACATGCATATTCTTGTTTGGACCTGCGAACAAAATTGATTGATGAACAGGATCTCAGAACATAACCTGTACAGCACTATCTGTATTTGAAAACCTTTAGCGAAGGTGCCATTGATTCACTGGGTGACAGCTTGTTTGGTCAGAAAGTTCCTCCTGATGTACTTCCTTACTTCCTTGTAATTTTAACCGATTGGTTCTTGCTCTCTGGGGTGATAGACAATAAATCTGCCACTTCTTTTGTGTGGCAACCCTACTGATATTTGATGTTGACCCTCTGTCATTTTTTCTATAAGCCAACACACACTCAGATCCTTTGGAGTGGTGCAGTGGCCTAGTGGTGGAGCTCTTGCTTCACTATCTGTGAGTTCGATCCTAGGTAGAGGCAGATATTTCTCTCTCTGGGCACACTGAGAATATATCTGCTGAACAAAATTCTGCATTGGTAACAGGAAGGGCATCCATTCATTAAAACACTCTTTTAACTCCATTCAGTTGTCCAGACTCCACCCCACAAGGGTTTATAGAGTTGTTAAATGAAGATGATGATGATGATGATGAATGCACCCAGATCCTTTACCCATTCCTCACAGAATATGGCTTCCAGAGCCCTCACCATTTTGGTAGACCTTCTCTGAACTTACTCCAATTTTTCAGTGTTCGTTTTGAACAGTGGTACCCAGAATGGAAAACACTTCCCAGAAAAGGTCTGATCGGAGATGGTACAGTGAAACAATTGCTTCTTGCCACCTTCTCTTTGAAAATGAATTCTTCTGAAATTTAGTATGCAGGTCAGATTCTTGTAATCTTTCAGTCCTCTGGATATTATAAATTCAAGGAGAGCATGATCATTTTCCCCCAAAGTGCTGGTCAACTTCACTCCTTCAATCAGTTCCTCCCTCTTAGTTAAGATAAATCCTAGGATAATAGACACCCTTATTCTCTCCTATTTTCTGAGAAATTAAATCGCCACCAAGAGAAAAAAGAAACGCGTTGGATCTCTTGACAGAATTAGATTCCCAGGTAATATTAGGATAATTGACATGCCACATTATCACTCTTGCATGTCTTTTTGCAAAATTGGTCATCTGATGAAAGCCTCACTTGTTTCTTCTGCCCGCCAATCTGTCGTAAACTTCTACAATTATATTGTTTTTGTTTCTCCCTGCTTTTAGGCTTACCCAAAGATTTACTACAAGGTTTCTGTGCTTCTCCCTAAATATATGTTTGAATATATTTTTTCTTAATATAGTTTGACTTCTTTACCCTTTCTGTTGGGTCTCCTTTTTGAATAAATGGCAGCCTTTGAGTGTATGTGCCAATCCTGACTCTCATCCCACCAAGTGCCAGTGATGCCCGTTATATTATATTCATCTTCCTGAGTTACCATCCTTAGTTCTGTTTATTTCCCATATTCTTTAGTGTAGAAGTATCTGAAATTTTGAGTAGTGCTTACTGATGTCTCTGTGATAATGTTCTGTGAAAATCTGAGTCTCCATTCTTGCCTCTTGCTTCTCCAGTTGTGTCCTGTCTTCTTGGCCTCAGTTCTTCACTTTTGTTTTTACCATCCTTCTGTTTTAGTTTGACATGCCAAATGCTTCCTTCCAATTTTTGTAAGATGTTTCTTCTCTGTCTCCATATTTCTAATACTAATACAGTACAACTACTACTTCTACAACTACTCTTCCACTAAACCTTTTCCAGAATGCAATGAAATAAGTAAGGATCTAGTTAGATCTAAACAAGATCTCTGAATCTCAAGAAAGGTTCATAAGAAGCTTTTATTATTATAGATATATTTGCTAGTCTGTGACCATAATAAAAACTGATTGTCATATTCAGGATGCACCCACATACAGTATTTTTTCATTTATGAGATTTAGGAGTTTAGGGTGATGTGTGAATGCAGCTAATTATTCTATAAGCACAACATGAAAAACCATGTTATTTGTTTGTTTATGATCATGTAATGTGTGAAGCTATGATTAAAAATTGGACTGTGGGAGAATTCAGCCAATATGTTATGAATAGTAGCACTAGAAGTTTTCAGTTGGGAAGCATCTCAGATGGTTTCATGATCTATTTCTTGCTAAAGCACTTGAGAAAATCACACTGAAAGGCAAGGGTGAAATTCTAATAGGTCTTCCTCACAGATAGTACCATTTCCTCCCAATAAATCTGGGGAGAGCCCATGGAGCAACCTGACACAATCAATATTCTAATAAGAACACATTTGCATGTCTCATTCCCCAATTAAGAATGTAGACGTGTTTTGAATATTTACCACATTTTTCTCTTTAGCTTCCCTGTTTAGCCCCCTATTAAAAAATGGGATTCTACCCATTTTTTAAAAAATTCTTGGAAAAGTTTGTATTTGTATTCCAATCTTTCACTCAACTATCAGGGGTATAGCTTCAATATGGATTTTTGAATACTTGAATCAAAAATAGACAAGATTTAGATTTAGGGAAGCTGACATTTTATAAAAGTTTCATAGTCTTGTTATAAAATATTAGGTAATATTTTATAACAAGACTATTTTGGTATATAGGTAAGTATATTATTAGGAATCAAATTGTGGGAGAATATTAATAATTGTCCAATTCTGAAAAGTTATCTTAGTGAATGAATGTAATGGAAATGTATTCCAGTCCCTATTCATGGATGTTCATCCACCAATCTAATTCTACCAATTAACAATTGATATAAAAGGTTTATCATATATAAATTTACTTAACATTCTCATTAACTTCTTAGTTAAATGTATAATTGTTGTTTCTAGTACAATGAAATCCAATTGATAAAAGTCAAAAGGAAAAAACAGTCCAACTAAATTTTGTCAATACTGTGAATGTATTTATTATGTTAAACAGATAAAAGCAAAATCTTTTTTCATGCTATAAATTTTTAGTAAAAACTGAATATACAGTTGTAAATAAATTAACTGGCAATTAAATTTATGCACTGTAATATTCTCTTATAAAATTGTAATGTCATGTGAATCTTTCTACTTTTGACACCTAAACAGGATAAACTGCAAATTGAATTAAACCATGTTCTAAAATAAGTATGTCCACAATAAATAATTTCAAAAAATTGTGCATGTATTTGAACATTCATGGCTCCTCTAAAACAAGCACCCTGATGCAGCAACAACATACCACATTTGAGTTCATTGGATACAAGTATGCCTAAAGACAGCTTTTGGAATCTGTACAGATTTGCATGTCTTGGATATATTCAATATTCCTAAAGACAGGAAAAAGACAACGTATTGCAAATGCTATGAGTAATACTCTTCTAATCATGTTCATGGAAATAATGATTTCATATGAAAAGATAAGTGCTCAGACAGCAGAAATGTTTCACCAATTTAGCTGCTCAGAATTAATACGTTCCAGGAAGAGAGACTTGTCCAATATTTCAAATGCTTGAAAGACAAAATTCGTTGAGGCTGTTGTTTTCCTGTTCATATTGATCCAACTGGTAATATTCAAAGGTTACTTGATTGATATGCTTTCCACTTGAGACTAACCGTAGTACGGTGTTGTCACAGCCAATCTTCATTTGAGCTAGTCAAAGAGAAATAATTTTATTTTAATTACTTTAAAAAAACGTGTATTAGTTATTAAACAACTTTAATGGATTGCACTTTTACATGCAGGAGTTGTGTACAAATTTTCAAAAGGTATGCTTATATCATTTCTTTATATGCTACTGCCTCTATATATATAAAAAAAAGGATCTGTGTGTATAGATAAAAGCAACTTCCATCTTCATGCACTATTGTGCATGAAGATTAGATGTGTATATGCTGCAGCAAATATATAGACATATGATTTCTAAAGAGGCATTTTCTTTCCACATTGAAATGCCCATTATTGCAAAGAGGATAGGAAAAACTTTATTAATACACTAAATCACTATCAAAGAATGCCTTCACACTCATTTCATTGATGGCTTCAAAATAAGTTTGGATAATATTTTTCCTATTCTGGATTCATTGCCTTTATTCTGAAATGGTCTAATCTGACCTCAGTAAAATCAGTGTATGACTAATTTAACTAATATTATATGACAACAATGTATTGTTCTTTATAGGATCCCTGATTGAAAAGAATAATTCTTGAGGCACTAATTCTAGAGGCACTTTCCTTATATCAAGTGTGTTTAATTTGTCTTTATTAACACCCATTAAACCAAATTTGAATGCACATAATAATATTTCATCATGTGAGCTATATTGTACTTGATTTTCTGAAAGATAAAATTCATTATAACTACAAAAATAGTAGAAGGCGGCAGAAACAACTGGCAATGAATGGTACTGAAAAGATTGTGAAGGTTTTTGCTTCACAATCTTTTGTTTTGTTTGAAGCAAAATAGATTACACTCAGCATCATTTACAACTCTCAGATGGAAAAGATTAAGCCTCACTAAATTGCATAGAAGAGAAAAACACTGTATGGGTATTTAGCTGAGCTAGGTCTTCCTGCATCTTCATGCTGCATACATTGGATCTAGATTTGAGAATGAAGACTTTCAGGGCCAAGAGGCTCTAAGTGCCATGATCGGTGGGAACAATAATACAAGGAGAATGAGGCTATACAGTTTACTTGGGTATGGACATGAGTTATTGTTTTTTCCAGATAGTGGACAGAGTTTGCAGAAGATGGCATGTCTGTGGGTCTTACTTTCTAATAAGCTACAACTTTTTCGTGTTTTATGACTCCAAAAGGAACCAAATACTATATGGCAATTGTGATTAGGCAGGGTTAGGCATGGAATAGCAAAAGAGATGTTGGAGATTGCATAAAGTTTGTGTATCTTCAAGTTTCCCACTTTGCTCTATTTATGAGACCATCTTCACATAGCAATGATGACATTGACTGATTGATACCCACTCAGGGCTTGAGTCAGCAGCTAAGCAAAACTCTTTCCACAAGACCTTATTTTTTCAATACACATTGCCAGTCTTTTGTATTAATCCCAGTCATGAGAAGTAAATGTCCAAAAAGTATTAATACCACGTCATTCGTTAATACTGTGTGCTTAAAGGGAATCCAGAGGATGATAGAGGACAGGAAGGCCTGGAGGAACGTTGTCCATGAGGTTGCAATGGTCGGACATGACTTTGCAACTAACAACAAATTCCTTAATACAAAAAATGCATGGCATTCTGACTTGTCTAGATTTGTTGGAAAGTTTTTGGGGAGTTGTATTTGCAGTGCACCTGAAGCCATGAGATTGATTAAGCAGACCATAATGGCATAAATTAGGGTGCAGATAAAGCTGTTTCTCTCTAATACACTTTGTCATGCTTTTTTTCTTTTTACTGGAAAGCTGAAAATCCTAAGCAATCAGTCCATATAATTATCTTTCTTTTATCTAGAGTGTCTATATTTGGACTGCCAAAATCTGGATGTCCATTAAAAGAAAACAAAGTATAGCCTTCCACTTTGCTGCCCTCTAAAGGTTATCTGGCATTTTGCAGATATGGTAGCCCTATTGTATCACTTTGAGGAAATATTTGAACAAGAAGCATTAACACAAGAGATTACCAGAGCCACTGAAAGAATGGCAAAGATCAGCCAATGGAAGCATCTTAGAAGGGTCTAACCCATTTCCTCCCAGCAACTCCATAAAATCTCCAGTGCCCCTGCAACCAGCATTTGGTTTCTGTGCACAAGGAAAAGCAGAAGGACATGAAATCATGTTAAATGGATAATTTAAAATGCACGTTTATTTTAGCAAATGAGATTTATAAGATCATGCAAAACAATCAAGTGTGTTTTAGTTTTGATTAGTGAAGTTCTCTTTCAATCCTTCCAAAGTAGTTCAAAGTAGAATTGTAATCATCTGCCAAGCCTCAAAATACTGTGAACTCACAAAGATTACTATAAGCCGGTGATAGCAAATTTATGGCACGCATGTCACAAATAATATGCCATGACATTTTTGGTGTCAAACCTAGGGGCACATGAGAATGCAGCCTCTGAACCCTCTGGAAGTTATGTGAGCGGGCCCTGCTCTTGAGGGGCCTCTGGACCATTCAAAAATCATACAAGAACATTCTCACACAATTTTGGGAGACTCTTGGAGGCTCTCGCACAACTTCCAGAGGGTCTGGAGGCCGTGTGAGAGCACATTACATTTCTCATGCGACTTCTGCAAACCCCACCACCCCAAAATGCAGGAAGGTCCCACATGATTTTCAGGGCCTCCAGAAGCCACACAAGAATGTGTTGTGCTGTCCACCTGGACTTTGGACTCTCTAGAAGTCACCCAAAAGGGCTCTGCTCTGAAGCCTCCAAAAAATAAGCAACAACAGGGTGTGTTTTTCCACTCTTCTCAGAGGCTGCAAAGGCATGCAAGAACATTCTCCTTAATTTCCAGACTTTGTGTGATCTCGAGCTGCTTCAGATTGGCTTTTTTTTTTTTTTTTGAGAGTCGAACAATTGTATAGGTACAGTATATAGGTATTTATAGTATGGGTGTCTTAAATTGATATGCCATCCATTTAACTATCCAAACCAACTCTTTATTATGAATTGTTTCTCTTTTGTCTGGGATGGGGTGACAGGTTAGCAGAGTCAAGTTAAGCATTTTCTTGAATGTTTTACACACCAAGCCCAAAAGTTTCCCATCACTGTTACGAGCAAAGGGGATAGTGCAAAGATTCACATTCAGATTCCCTGCATTCCCAGAGAGCCTAACAAAAATCAACTCACTCTTACACACAAAAGGGAATAAAAGAAACTGCTAGTTTCTATAAAAATCAGGCAAGTGAGCGTTAAATGAAAGATCACATAAGGGCATAAAAATTCAAGAAGCTCTTTAAGATTTCCAAATGCAGAATTCACGAATATGGGAAGCTTTTGGAGCAAGAATGTAGTAAATGATAGCTGTCATTGATCCATTTAAGTGATTATTATTTAAACATCATGCTAAGCCAAAAACAAATAACCACTATATAGTACTATATAGTAGCTATATAGTTGCTAATGACTCTGCTATTTATGTCAAACTAGGAGATCTCCCCATATGCAAGAATATAGTTCAGACAACATTTTGTCTTTTTATAACCTGTGCTGAACAGAAGGATGGGATTTTCCAAATCCACAGATGGGTACTGCCTTAATATCAAAGAAAGATAAGGAGACAGGGAACAAATAGAAAAATAAGCTAGATGTGGCCATAAGGACTAGCAGCAAGTTTGCTGAATTGTGTAACCCTGTAGTGTAGCAGATGTATAAGGAAGAAACTGACAACTCACCTTCAAGTGAAAGCCCTGCAGATGCCCCAGGCTAAGATCAGATATTTTTATCAATGTTGGGTAGATAATGGAAAAACTGCAATTCCGATGCTGATGAGGAACAATCATCGTAAACCTTCCACTCGGAGTCTGGGAGATGATATTGCAAGCTTTAGTACAGGGGGAAGATACAGAATTACTGAGTCACAATTTGTTCACTAAAAAAGAATGCAGACTTTTTAATCTGAGGAGATCTTGGCACCGACACTGATAAGAAGCTAATCAGGCGTGCTGAGGTCTTCCAACAGTTTCTCCATTTAAAAATCAGGCACAATTTTTTAAATTTAGGGTCGCAAATATCACACTGACAGCAACAGAAAATAACCATTGGTTATTGGCCTATTTTACTGAAGTAATACTGAATGTGTTATGTCATGTAGTAGGGGAAAATAGCTTCCAATGTTCAAAGAACTTAAGAGTTCTCAGTATCAAAGTGTGTAACCTAAATTGTTCCTACATTGGCAGGATAGGAAAAAGGATGTTGTTATTTTTTTTAAAAAGGCAGTGAATTTGCCTACTCTTTTTTGCCATGTAAGTTCATCTTATAAATTTTTATTATTGAGTCTGTCATCTGCACCTCTATAACTGTCTGGTTTGGCTCTGCAACCCAACAAGACAGATACAGACTTCAGAGGATAATTAGAACTGTAGAAAAAACAATTACTACCAACCTGCCTTCCATTGAGGGCCTGTGCATTGCACGAGTCAAAAAGAGGGCTGTGAAAATATTTACAGACCCCTTACATCCTGGATATAAGCTGTTTCAACTCCTCAAAACAATGCTATAGAACACTGCACATTGGAACAACTAGGCACAAGAACAGTTTTTCCCAAACACCATCACTCCGCTAAACAAATAATTCCCTCAACACTGTCAAACTATTAACTAAGTCTGCACTACTATTAATCTTCTTAGCGTTCCCACCACCCATCTCCTTCCACTTATGACTGTATGACTGTAATTTTGTTGCTTGTATCATTTGTACCCTACGACTATCATTAAGTGTTGTACCTTATGATTCTTGATGAACGTATCTTTTCTTTTATGTACGCTTAGAGCATATGCAGCAAGACAAATTCCTTCTGTGTCCAATAACACTTGGCCAATAAAAAATTCTAAAGGCACACTCAACCCCACGAGAAAGACCAGACCCAAAAATCAGTTCCATGTAAAGGCTAAAGCTACTTTTATTGAAAGTGGCTCTAGTAACAGAATCTTGAAAATGTTCTTACTTCAAGCTTTCCTCATTTTAGCAGTCTAATTTTAGGAAAGAAAAAGGAAAATCGTTTGGTTGCTGGTTTTGTTAAAGCATTTGTGGGCATAGATATTTATTTATTTATTTATTCAATTCCTATAGCTGCTCAAACTCAATTCTCTTTGGTTTCTCTTTGCATGCTCTTATTTTATCTTCAGGGAAGAGTTCTATTTTTTAATGACTTTAACAATTTCTAAATGCCTGGGCCAAATCATGCCTACAGTGCCAGAATAAGGACCCTCCATTGTCATTTGATCATGGCCCAGTTAAGTTGCAGCACCTAGCCCAGTGGTTCTCTTTTCTTCACCACGGACCCCCTTTAAATATCTTTTGTGGCCATGGACCCCCAAGACTTAATTCAATATTTAAAACATATCATTTCTTCAAATCTTTGTAGATCTCTTATGATGACATTGCAGTCACCCCCAGGGGTCCACAGACCACAGGCTGAGAATCACTGACCTAGCCAATCATGGTTGTTCTTAAAAATGAAATGAAATAAATAAATAAATAAATAAATAAATAAATAAATAAATAATAAATAAATAAATAAATAAATAAATAAATAAATAAATAAATAAATAAATAAATAAATAAATAAATAAATAAATAAATAAATAAATAAATAAATAAATAAATAAATAAATAAATAAATAAATAAAGGAGTGAATTTGGATAGAATGGAAGACTGCCAGTCTAGAGTAGACTGGGAAGTCAGAAAAATTCTAGAGAAGAAGGCAACAGCATGCCTCCATTATGGGTAAGAAAACATAGTCAAGCTGATTGAGCCTTTGCTGAATTAGTACCTATACTATTCCTATTTATTTGATCACAGCTTGGCTGAATTGTTCCCCTTCTCAGAAATCACATCCATTTCAGAAGATAAAATGAAAACAAGCTTACGGAAAAGATTAGGCTGTTTCTTTATTGTTAAGGTGAATCCATTCCCTGCATCCTGAATCCTGAAGAAGATCATGGCAACATTCTGAGATGACCTGATGGTGGTCAGGCTAGCTCCAGCTTCACAGAAATCTCTATACCTTTCAGAAGTGGGGAGAGGGTGATCCGAAGAGCTAGGAAACTTCTCACCCTTCAGTATCCAGCCATCAAAAACCTAGAGGGATGTAGGAGTATTCGGATTTATATCAGATTTCCTCATCTTGATGCCTTCCATATTTACTGAGACTGCAATTCCCAGACTGAGGACATTTTGCCTCCAAAATCAAAAGGAGACAAATCACAATTTGTCCATTAAAGTAAATTCTTTGTTCCTTATCTTTCATATTAAATTTTAAATCCAAACACATTGCTCATAATTTGACTGATTGTTATTGTTCATATTGGTATTATTGGCATCACATTATTGGCATAAATATGGATAAGAACATGCATGTTCTCATTTTCAGATTATTCCTTTTAGTGAGTTTAATACTGGTTAATGAAGTAAAAAGAGACTGACTCTTTTCATTATAGGAAGAATGTCTTGTAGGCTTTAGACCTCTCTTATATCTCATGCCAATCCAGGAATTTCACCAATCTGCTGCACACATGACTTGGCATTAATATCTATTATAAGTCATACTTCATGCACTAATAATAATCACTTTGACATTCTGTAGTTTCTACTCCAAATGTTTTAATAATTGGGCTTAATTATGAAAGATGTGTTTCTAAACCTGACATTTAAACTTGAAGCAGAGTTATCACTATGCAGTGTCACACAGATGCTGATTCCCTTCACTCCAGCTCTACAGACCATGCATTCTCCTCAGGGGTCCTGATCCAAGCATTATTGAGCTGAGCAGGGAACTATGCATATATTCCCAAGGTTTAGGCATTGAGGTGCCTAAACCTTGGGAGCTAGAAAATACTTTTGGAATGTTGAAACCATGTTTTAAGAACTCTCACAAAAATGACTACCAACAAGGAATGTGGTGAAAATACCTACCACCTTCCAGAAAAACTTTCACTGGCCAATTTAATTTTGATTTCTGGAACCCAGACAGAGAAACAAAACTCTGGGCCATCTATCATGTTTTCTTTGAATTTTCCCAGGACACATATGAAATTTAATGGTATTCCTGGAGATTAAAAATGATGCAACTGCCACTTGGCTTTGTAGAATGGCAATTTTACAGTTAATGTTTGTAAAGGTGAATAAAAATAACCGCTTTTTGTTCTAATCATCACTTTATTCTTCAAACAAACATGTGAGATCCTTCATGTTGCAGATCCAAGGAAATTAAAATGTTCACATTATATGAAATTAAAGAAATTAAAGAAACAGGTGTTTTGACCTGAGGGTTGATTATATTATTTTAGGAATTACTAATAAATTCCATTTAAAGATAAGGCAGACAATTGATTTTCACCATGCAACAAATGCATGGTGTATGGTGGTTATCTGTGATGGAATGTAGTAGAATGGATTCCCAGGGTGGAGGGGATGCATTACAAAGGAAAAAGAGACAATCCAGTCCAGATATTTTGTGTGAAAGAAAGAGGATGAAGTATATGGTAAATGCAGACAGTAGAGAGCTTCAGTTTGGCAAGATTCTGTCTTATAGGTGTAGAAACGATGAAGAAGTCAGCTTGAAAGACTCTGGTACCACTCTTGGGTTTGGGGCCTCACATGATCTACAGACTGGACCTCACTTCAGGGTTATGTTTTGGGCAAAGAAGTGATGGTTTCCTATGCTGCATTTTACCCTAGAAAATGCAATTATTTCTCCAGATAATATGCTAATGTAACAATAGCCAAAGAACAGCAAGTTCTCTCCATCTATTGTTATCAACAGAACAAAGTTTCTTCCAATACTTTAACTCTGGCAAATGTATAAAGTATTATGATAAATTTATGGTATCTTTCCTATAACCATATCTTCTGTGGGCTGTCAGCTTCCTTCTTTATTTCTACGTTTATTGCTGCAGAAGTTCTAACAATGTTTTGTTGGTATTTTAATTCTACATACTTAATTTCATCATTAAAATAATATATTCGCTACTGAATCTCAAACTCATGAAAGGCATTGTGGTACAATGGTTGAGGGTTGGGCTACAGCTGATGAGTTTAAATTTCTACCCAGCCACCACTGCCAGGTTTGCTGTGTGTATCCTTGAAAACAAGATGTAAGTGGAATGAATAAACAAAAATAAAATTCATGGTACTAAGTAGCAAGGCTATCAGAAGCAGACTGTAGAGGAGGAATTTTGGATCCAAAGCCAACCTCATTCCACTCACCATGTCTGGAAACCTCAAATGTGACATCTAAAGCATTACCTTCTATTTTGATTTTTTGACTTTACCAATGCGAAATATATCCTGGTTTGTTTGTTTTTTTTATAAAAGAAAAGTTAACTTATGGTGTGCATTCCTCACCTCTGTCTGATATAGAAACTCTCAGTCAGCAAACAACCTCTTACCTTCAAGAAATCTCCAGCTTGACAGTCAATGTTGACAAAGTCAAAATCTATACTGATGAACTCCTCGGGTTCTCCTATGAAGAATATTGCACAATGCATCTGGGGTTGCTCTGCGGTGAAGGTGAACTGCCCTTCTATACTTAGCATGTCAAGACATCCTGCAGACAAGAATAGAAACAAGTCAATTCCTTTTTCTTATGGGAGGAATCTCTTTTCACATGTCAGATTCAAGGGCAGGGAATATTGAAGAGAGAAGCTGTGTGCATGCAAAATGAAAGACAATGATCTGTTTGACTTTATTGATAGAATCCCAGCTTTTAACAATCTTAAAAACAGTACACATGTAATCTTCCAAAAATCACACAATATAAAAACGAGTAACAACAATTCCTAGGTCAAGGCACTATGTTAATAAATAGGATGTAAGTATATATAACAATTTAGTTTATAAGAATGTTCAATATGGTTATATAAGAATAAGAGAATGATTAGGATGACTGAATTTAAAAGTAAAGATAATTGTCGATGCAGACCGTTGTAAAATATATAATTTAAGTTTTGTATTTTACTGTTTGGTGTATGTGTATATTTTTCCTTTTTTTAGTCTTTTTTTGTTTTTTTCTATTATGTTTTTGGTTTTAAAAATGTAAAATATTCAATAAAAACTATTAAAAAACAATTCTGTTAAGCTCATATTATAAAGAAGAGTAGCTAAATAATTCCTAGGTCAAGGCACTTTTACATGTTTTTACTAAAAACAAGATAAATGTAACTCACAAATGTGACGATTATATGCAAATGTCCCTTTTTGATAAAGGCCATTATTCTCAGTATGCTGTTTAATTTTTAAGAAGATTCTACATTCAATCCCTGGCAGATAGAGCTATAGAAGACTTCAGAAAGAAATCTTGGAAAGTTACATCCAGACTCTCTAGTCAGTTTAGGTAGCTCTCAGATTGCTTAATTATGTTCCCAAATTGGTGAGACAACTTTCTGCCATTTGGATACAATAAATATACAAAATTGCATTGTAAACCTTAAAAGAAGCACTCTCCTAATCTAGAAACAAAAGGAAAACATGTGCAGAACCATATTATTCTCCCAATCACTACCTTTGCAAATTTCAACCCCCTACCTTCACCCCAGTCATTAGGACTACAGATTCAAATATTTTCTTTTCCCTAAGCCTTCTTCTTAATTTTTACTGTCATTTTTAAATCTCATCAGACAAAACCCTTCCCTTCCTTTCTTCTCCATATAGGTTTGAAAGTTCATGAGAGGAGAGTCAGGGAGGCACATTAATCTGTATTTCATGCCCATTATCAGGAAACAAAAGTCTAAGCTCCTATTATGCCTTTATTAGGATTAATTAAAATGACATAAAAGAATGTGCAAAAGCTTTTGGGTTTTTCTTACATTGAGCCTGATGCTTCCAAAATGCAGGAGAGAAAAGCAAGAAAATTCAAATTCTACAGCTCTGAGCTTAAATACTCACTCTTAAAATGGCAATTGGGGGCTAAATGGTTTATTACACCCAAAGGTGCAGCTGATGTCAGCTTTTGACTGTCATTCAAGAACAAAGTGACTCTTCCCAATTCTGGAAACACAAGTCCCCAAGCTCACAGGCTCCTGGCTCAGAAGAAAACGGGGGAGGAAAAATCTTGAACTTACATCTTGGAAATGACTAGCTGATTGAATGATTATGTGCCATCAAGTCTGGATCTTCCAACTTCCTTGGATGTGATTTCTTCTCAAAAGGATGTACAATTATAAATGTATCTGCACAGTGTGCAAATTGGCATAGCATTTATATAGCATTTCTGAGAGTGTTTGGTGGGCTAATCTGGATAGGTTTAGCAAGAAAATCATAGCTTGAAGCCGTATGAGATTTGAACTGAGGATTTCTTATTCTTCTTCATGAAAGAAACAGGAGTAAGTTTCTTTTCCTTACATTCTCATTCTGCTTTTATTGCGATAAACAATAATATGGAGAGGTCATAAACTCACTTCTGAGCTGAACTACTTCCCATTCACCCTTGTAGCATTTAAGTGAGGAAGATGAAAGCAGATTTGCACTGCAAACTCCACCCCTTTTTATACATGCATTATTATATCACAGTCACATACTAATGGGGTGGAGCTTGCAAGGCTGCTTATATCAGAAAAGTGTAAGGAAAACTCCTGCAGATAATGCTGCCAATGCCATCTCCACTGCTGATTCATTTCCTACTACCTTTACTTTTATTTCAAATCACTACAAGAACCTGACATCCAGCTGGAATAATTGGATTTTCCAACCCAGGAAAAGATAGGCAAAAGAAAAAAAAGCATTACTCTAACATTGAAGTAGAGAAGATGACTTAAGCTTATCTCACTTGTGGACTGGGGATGGGGTGAAGGTGAGACGGTGGAACACATCAGAATATAGAAATTGCTTAGGCGTTTTTTGTGCCATGGAAGATGACAGAAAAAAAATCTGGAAGTAGGTAATATTACAGTCATGCAACAGCAGGCAAGCTGTATACTTTCTTTTCTTCCCTTTTCCAAAAGATTTTAAAGTTTGCATTCTGTTACTCATGTAAAACAGACATGGGAAAAGTACCATGTATCAGCAATAGAGTGGATTCATACATTATGGTAAAACATGGTTTGCTTAATTGTAATTGCTACACTCCACAATTAGCTGGGTTTAGGCAATGTGCTAAGCCATAAAATGTGATATACAAACTACAATGGCATATTCATGTAATACACCAAGCCAAAACCACACAAATTACATTGTAATTTAGTACTATGTGTAAATGTTGCATGAATTAGTGTCTCTGTTTAATGCCTGAGATGCCAGTTAAAAGAATGAGGCAGAGGTATTGTAAAGAAACAGAGGGAATGTCAGCAGAGATGAGCCTTTGGAGAACTAAGTAAAACACTCATGAGAGTGATCTATATTTGACTACACGGCATAATAGCAATAGCAATAGCACTTAAACTTATATACCACTTCACAGGGCTTTACAGCCCGCTCTAAGCGATTTACAGAGGCAGCATATTGCTGCCAACAATCTGGGTCCTCATTTTACTGACCTCAGGAGGATGGAAGACTGAGTCAACCTTGAGCCGGTGAGAATCGAAGTGCCAAACTGCTGGCAATCAGCAGACAGCAGAAGTAGCCTGCAGTACTGCATTCTAACCACTTTGCCATCACAGCTCTTAAGAGTTAATTTTGATAGCCAGTGAAGCTTTTCACTGCATTTCTGCAATCCTTTTCTCTTGCAACTCATCTTATTCTGAATCCTGTGTTTCCTATATTTTTTTCCCTTATGCCAACTGCTTCCTTTCTCGTTGCACTGCTAAACAAAGATATTGGGCTAGCAATGGAAAGAGCCTTCATGCCTCATTGCCATTTCATACTTGGCATAGGATACGGAGATCCTCTCAGGTCCTCACCACAATCCTCCCTGAAAAGCATTGCTTCTGGCATCCTTCCCCATCTTAGTTAGACCCTTGCAGCTGAGTGGTGCAGACATTTGGGAGACTGAAATCCTATACCTACAGAGGGCATCTGGGGAAAGATAGCTTGGAAATTTGCTCTCAGGAAGGAGCCTCTTGCTCTTAATTTGAACTCAGGGTCAGAAGCAAGCTTTGGAATTTGTCCCAGTGCACAGGTTCAGCCTTGGCACGCATTTAGTCATGAGGAAAGAGACCACTCATGAAAACATATTTAAAGATATCTCCTCTCAACTCCAAAGTACTAACTGATATCTCCTAGGAAGCTGGAACCATTCCCAATCCACAAGTGAGACAACCTAAATTATGCAGAGCCATTATTTTCCTTTCCTGAGGCACCCAGTACAGATTGCTACAATTATCTATATCCCATCCACAACTTTTTCTCCTATCATTATCTTCTCTTCTACTGCACCTTCCTCCATTGATGGAAACCCCACTGAAAAGAGAACTTCATCATTATTTTCTTTTAACTAGCTTCAGATGTTAGCAATGTCCTCCAGGTGCAACCAGTAGCCCCGATTGTCCATAAAACATCAGATTGGAGAAGGTTCGACTACACTCTCAGTCACAAGCATCCTCTGGTATTCCCCAGCCAGCCAGCTGAATAAACCACCATACATTTTTTCTTCTTTCTGGTTGGCAGTTCCAAGAGCAGAGATTTCATATTATCTATCTCTGAAATCACTTATTCAAAACTTATTTTGGCAATGTTTATGGATATTCCCAGTCATCCAGGTCATGGTTGTCCCAAAGATGTTTTTTCAAGAGGCAACTGGACTTTCTGATTTTTCTCTGAGGACGCTTCACTTCTCATTTAAGAATCGTCTTCAGCTGAAAAGCAACTTCATCCAAGCATCTTCAGTTTCTTGCATCCAAGAAGCAAAAA
Source organism: Masticophis lateralis (assembly GCA_030761175.1). Taxonomy (NCBI): domain Eukaryota; kingdom Metazoa; phylum Chordata; class Lepidosauria; order Squamata; family Colubridae; genus Masticophis; species Masticophis lateralis. The sequence goes on along the minus strand of JAUDYJ010000002.1, from coordinate 250,457,540 downwards.
AAGTCTTCAAAGAAAAAAAAACAGACAGTCCAGTTTGCCTCTTGAAAAAGCACCTTTGGGACATTATTTTGGCAATATTCATGAAACCCCCACAAAAGGGAAGTTCTGATCCCCCTTTTCCAGGCGACGTTGGCAACAGAAACACAGTCCAGGAGATCGAATGCCACAGAAGGCAAAGCATCGGTCGCACTCAGAAAGTTTTGCGCTCCAGCCGATCACTCTGGAAAAGCACTCCGCACACAGCTCCACAGCTTAATTTGCACTCTTACCAAAACTGGCATTTAGAAAGGGCGCCAGGACGATTTCTCGTCGTTTCTCACTTGCGAGAAGCCGTCTCTGTTTAACTTTTACCGCACTCAGTAACCTTTGGGGCAAGACACCGGCTCCCGTTTTCATTCTAAGGCTAGGATCGAGGTCGTTTGATCTCACGTCTAACCTTTTTAAGTTGCGGGCTGCGGACATCGGTAGCAGCAGCGCCTTCTGACCCACAGCTTCCCCGGCAGCGAGAGAATTACAGTTCCCATCACACGCGCACACACACACACACCGTCCCGTCCGCCCGAGCTTGCCCGCAACTTCGCCGCGTCGCCCGCCTCCGGGAGAAACTCACGCAGCGTCCGACGGTAGATCTGCTCGCCCGAGAGTTGCCTTTTCAGCTCCCGGTTGAACAGCAGGACCGGCTCGTCCGCGAAGGCGTCCTGTCGCCCCTGGAGACACAAAAGACAGAAGAGCTCCGAGGGGGCGCGGAAGGGGCCACCCAAGGCTCTTGGCGCAATGGGGAGGGTACAGGGTCTCTTGCTCGAGCAGGGGGTTGAACTAGAAGACCGCCGAGGTCCCTTCCAGCTCTATTCCGATTCAAAGATGGCCAAAGGGGAAGGGCGCGAGAACAGGGGCCACCTCGGCGTGGAAGGGGTCCGGGCGGAGAACGGAGAGGGGACGGGGAGCGGGGGGGAGCGGGGGGGGGCAGCGGGACGCCCGCTCTTCGCTTACCTCGAAGAACCTGCTCTCCCCTCCGAGGGCGGCCCAGAAGATCAGGGCGAGCTGGCAGCGCCGGAATCCGACAGCCATGTCCGACAGCCTTTGCGCCGCGGCGTGCGGAAAAGGGTTAGGAGCGGCGGCTTCTCTGGGGCTGCCTCCTCGCCGCCTTTCCCGGACGGATCCCTTTTATAGAGCTTTGGCAGAGGGGAGGCAGCGGGTCCCCTGACTGATAGGGTAACCCATGGTTACTGGATCTCTGCCAGGGAGGCGAGGAATGCGCAGTGATGACGGGGGCCCCCAAATCCGCAGCTGCGCTCGTAACCCCGCTGCTCGCGCGGTCCACTCGAGGCTCAAAGCCGCCCACCCCAGCCCAGCCCCACCACGCCGCCCTCCCTCCTCGAAAGCCAAGTTCTCTGCCTCTTTTGCGACTCGCCTTTTTGGAAGAGAGACCCCGGCAACCGACGACTAATTGAAACATCGTGCCTTTCTTTTTCGGGGGTGGGGGTTGGGGAGAAGGAAGGCACGCGTCAGTGTTCAAAAGTGTTCTCTGCTTTTGTTCCAAGCGAACTTTTAGCACGTTCTGACTGAGCCAGGCAGGCGAAGAAACAGAAATCAGATCTGGGGGAGAGTGTTTGTTCAGATTAATTCCTTTTTTTCCCTAACGGAACTTGTCAGAGGGGTAGATTTTAGGATGAGAAGGGAAATTTACTCACTCACTCACTCACATACTCATTCATTCATTCATTCATATGGCTCAGTGGCCTGAAAGTGTTTGGATGGTGTGGAAAGACTTTGACTCAACCCTGACAGGACTGAGAGGCTGTGACTGTCCATCCCCCATTCCCCCCCCCAACACACCCATTCTAGGGATATTTTTTATTATTGGGCTTTTTAAAAAGTGGACTGACTGGCCTATCAGAGAGACAAGTCTTCAGTCTGTCTTTTTCAAGTTATTTTTATTAGAAAGGCTATAGTAACAGAATCCTTCCAGTCCGACTGTGCTTCCCTTTCTCCCTCCTATTATGAGAATGGGGGTGGGGGAGAGCTGTCTGTCTGAAGTGTTTTTATAAACCACTTTACTGACCTGGGCTCTGTCCTTTAAGGCCATCCTGTTTACTCAATGCAGGTTAAAAGTAGACCCACCTCACTTCTTTCAACTGAGATGCTCTTCTGATTTACAAGCAATTCCTAAAAGCTGACTTAATCTGCTGGAAAGCTTTGCCATCAGAATTGAACAATGTCAGCAAAAGAGTCAGAAAAGGGGAAAATCAGGAGAAGGTCATCTTTGTTAGATCAGAGCCAAACTTCAGCCAGTTTAGAGCTGCTTCGCTGAAGATGATCCTAAATCCTGAAGGTGAGCCTATCACCCATCTCCTCCCACTTACGACTGTATGACTGTAACCTCTTGCTGCATCCTTACGATTTATATTGATTGTTTCCTAGTATGATTCAACTGCTTGTTTGTACCCTAGGACTATCATTAAATGTTGTACCTTATGCTTCTTGACGAATGTATCTTCTCTTTTTATGTACACTGAGAGCATATGCACCAAAGACAAATTCCTTGTGTGTCCAATCACACTTGGCCAATAAATAATAAAGAAAGAATTCTAAATCCTTTCCATAAATTCAAAGGGTCCCCTGAAAACGTTGCTTTCTTGTGCGTGATCTTGGCCAGGGGATGCTTGAATTCAACACAGTCTCATGCCAATTCATATGGGTGTTATTTGCCATTGATTGTAGTTACTTGAGATGTAATTCTGCGGTTTAGTGTATACCATAAGCTCTTGCCCCTCTCTCTAAACTTTTTAACTGTTAGACTTTTATTTTGCTAAATAACTGAATATTTCTTGGCAAGAAATATTTAAGCCAAAACACCATGTAATACATTATTTTTCTTTTTAATGCGATTTACAGTATTACATGGTGTTATTGCTTAACTATTTTAAGCATAGAATTCTATGCAAAGTAAAGCGATTTCATCTTAAGGGAATAAGTCCAAATGTCAGGTGGAAGTGGCTTTTTGTCATTTTGTCACTGCAACAGCACTTTCTTTATTACTAACAACCTATTAAATGCATATATATCCACACAAACCTACACACAAGCATGCATGCACGCACATGTGCACACACACACAGCCTTTGATTGGAACTTATTCTTAGAGGTGCACATTCAGCAACAGAGTTACAGCTGAATCTAAAATTGCTAAAATGGTTAAGGCACCATCTGCGCTTCTATCGCTACAAGCAAAAGAGCAATTTGTCAGAAGAATATACTTTCTATACATTGCTTTATTATTATAGTGCTACTCTAACCATAAATGGTGATGTGTCCTGAATGGAGACAGCTAGCAGTGGACTAAACAGGGCAATACTTGCATTCTGTGGAATAATAAATCGTACTTCTATTCTAAAATAACCTGATTAATTCTAATTTCACCTTTTTAACAGGATCATCATTCTGATTTTTGCTCAAGGGAGAGTTGGTTTAAGATTTGCATTTGTATCTTTTAAAAAATGCCATCCAGACAAATCTTGAAACCTGTGCATATATTCAGAGACCTGGCCATAATCTGTGCTGAAGACTCAGATGCAAATCCGCCCTCAGCCAGTTCATTGGGAGCATGGACATTTGCTCTCTCTTGACTCCACTCTAGTCACAAGATTGTTATTCTGTGGGGAAATGAAGAAAAAAGAGTATGGATGGCTATAACCCACTGATCCAAGCAAGTAGAATGCACTGGAATTACTTTCAGGGCTCCAGAGAGGCCATTGCAGGAGTCAGTAGGTACCACAAGCGAAATAGAAAAAGCTGAAATGGAATGTAAGATGCTCAATAAATTGCCAATGACCAACTATCTTTAATTATAAGGCGCTTTATGAGCTACAAGTTACATTTATTTTGTTGAATACAAATAAAGGCTTTGAAATAGAATACTATAAATTGAATATAACGAAGTGGAAAAACCATTAAAATTAGAGCAAATTATCAATGGATTAGTTGAATGGAAGAGATATAAAAATGATGCCCAAATTTATGTTAAGAAATAAAACTTTGAGGGACATAGGCTCACAGATGGTAACATTTATAGGACTCAATGAGTTCTGTTCAAGGTGTACTTTCTCTGTATTGGCTACATTTATTTTTTATTTTTTATTTTTTTTATTTTTAATTTGATTTATATGCCGCCCTTCTCCGGAGACTCAGGGCGGCTTACAATGCGTTAAGCAATAGCCTTCATACTTTTGTATATTTATATTTATACAAAGTCAGCTTATTGCCCCCACAAACTGGGTCCTCAATTTACCCACCTTAGAAAGGATGGAAGGCTGAGTCGACCTTGAGCCTGGCTAGGATTGAACTCAGAGAAATTACAGGCAGCTGGTGTTAATTGCTGCCTTTAGTAGGAGGCATTAGCCCTCTACGCTACACAGGCTCCTTAATAATTTCATTATTATGTCTGGAAGAAAAATCTATATTTTGCAACAACCGTTAGTGGTTGTGGGATTTTTCCCCCTTATTTCTTCATTATGGATTAACTCTTCATTAGTGATCTACTTGTGATTTATTTTCTCATGAGCCATCACCAAAATCAATAAACTAAACCAATTTTAATTTTTCTCACTGATCTTTATGGGATTTATTTCCTAGAAAGCAGGCACTGTATCTGATTTTTATGGTCCTGCTGCAATCACTTTTGCAATTTACAACAATTATCAATATAAATCTAAAACATTTGAAAACAAAATTCACATTGTTAATAATTCTTGAAAAAGAAACCACAAAGTTATGCAAAAAAGAGCCGCTTCAACCTCAGGCAGCATATAAAATTCAATTAAGAAAAAAAAAACAGCAAACACAAAATAACAACATTGTGTTGCTTTAGGCAATTTAATGCTTTAAAAATAGGCAACAACACAAATTAGATTTATTTTTTCATGACACTGGGATATGGAGTCATTGCTGAAAAAATGTAGCATCAGTTGTGATCCTTAAATATACTGTATTTTCTGCATCACAAAACAAAAAAAATTGTAAAGAAATATACTTAAGGACACTCAGCTGCATTCATGATTTTAAAAAATAGGAAAAAATAGAGTCACAATACTAAATATTGCATGCTTTTAATGTCTGATTTTTTTATTGAACAGTCACACATGATTTCACTGGTGATATTGCTAAAGCCCAAACAGTAACATACCAGAAAAAATAAAGTAAAAAATAAGTTGACAGTGCTTTTTGAGCAATATACAGTAATCAAGAGTCTCTTCTGGAGATAGAGGAATTTATCTATCCAAACATGATTCAATACTCTTTGATGAGGTATGTGGTGTGATGATCACTAAAAGCCAATTTGAATGTATGCAAATCTAATCTGATTAGCAAGCACTTTCAATTTCACACTCCTACTGTTCTTTATTCCACTTGGGTTTCTCTGTGTCTAGTTGAAAGTTGTCTTATTTATTTATTTATTTATTTATTTATTTATTTATTTATTCATTCATTCATTCATTCATTCATTCATTCATTCATTCATTCATTCAATTTCTATACCGCCCTTTTCCCGAAGGACTCAGGGCGGTGAACAGTTAAAATGACATACATATAGAATGTGAATATAAATAATTAAGCCAGTTTGGCTCGACAGTTAAGAATCTTCAGCATAAAGATTTACAAAATTAGAAAAGATTTATGCCAGACCGGCTTGGTGAAAAAGAAAGGTCTTAAGTGCACGACGGAAAGTACGAAGATCTGGGATCATTCGTATCCCTGGGGGTAACCTGTTCCAAAGGGTAGGTGCCCCAACAGAAAAGGCTCTTTCTCTGGGAACCACTAGTCGGCATTGCTTTAGTGATGGCACCCTGAGAAGGCCTACCCTGTGGGAGCGTACTGGTTGGTGGGAGGTTATCGGTTGCAGAAGGTGGTCTCGTAGATACCCAGGTCCTAAGCCATGGAGGAGTTTGAAGGTAAGAACCAACACCTTGAAGCGCACCCGGAAGACCACTGGAAGCCAGTGCAGCTCGCGTAGGAGTGGTGTCACATGTGAGCGCCATGTCACTCCCAATATCACCCGCGCAGCTGCATTCTGGACCAGTTGGAGCTTCCGTGTGCACTTCAAGGGGAACCCCATGTAGAGAGCATTACAATAGTCCAGACGGGAAGTGATGAGGGCATGAGTGACTGTGCGTAAGGAGTCCCGATCTAGAAAGGGTCGCAACTGGCGAATCAGGCGAACCCGATAAAAAGCACCCCTGGCCACGGCTGTCATATGCTCTTCTAAAGACAACCGTGTGTCCAGGAGGACACCTAAGTTGCGAGCC